>MU159438.1:5244-30632 GCA_015888305.1 Antheraea pernyi | reverse complement strand
ATATAAAGGGCAAGATGTCGCTGATCTGGGCGCACTCCTATGTGGAAGTTATTGTAAGGCGAAGCTCTGGCCAAATAAATAGTGACAGTATCTACTGAGTGTTTATTGGCAATCCTGACTGCATCGACCCTATACGTGATTAGTGTAACATACTTCTTTGGCGTAACAAGATAAAAATCTTTTCAAAATTTTTATCTTTCGTCTTATACTACGTTTGTAGAAAAAACGACGCTAACAATAGAAAAAGTTGACTATAGTTAACTTCAGGTTGTCTGTTTTTCGTGACGGTGTGCACGCGCATCCTAAAAATGTACTCTCACCATTTTTACCTAATGCGCCAAAAGAAATATAACTTCAAAAAAAAAATTAAACAGTATTAAATTTACGTAAAAAAAACTTCCAACAAAGTTTTTATGTGTAAAACTAGTAAATATTTTTTGTGATTAGATTAACTAGTATGTTAATTGAATTATAATAAATAAACACTTCATTTATTAAAACGTCCGCTTTTGTTAATAAAATTAACATTAAGTTGTGTTATGTTTACAAAAATATTCGATTTATTTCATTTTTAATGGTTGGCTGTTTGGTGGCTGTGTCAGTGCATTTTCCCACCTGCGCGCGCAAAGACGATTGAACTACAAACATGGCGCGTGAGTATACCAAATCACGTGTTATTGTTAACGACCCCTTGGTATCGTTACAAATATTTCTATTTATACAATGGCGTACTTGTTTAACTGAACTGACAATGGTGGATGTGTTTAATTTATATATCTCTGTTTTATTCCGGTTAATCCTTGAAATGGTTGAAGCAATTCTCACATAACTGTTACAGTTATATGGAGGGTTGTTGAAAGTATTGCCAGAGGTTATATATTATTACGATTTAACCGATTATGTCTTACGATCATGTAGAAAGTGTAAAATTATGATATGAAAATGTAAAACACTATTACTTTATTTTCGTTAATTCTTAGTTTTTGCTCATTATATAATTTGAAACGTGGCTGCACTATCCATTATCATTTTTATTCCAGGTGACTGTTTAGACAGTAGCAATATTTCTGGAGGACACTCTGTACTCGATTCTCGTTCTAAATCAATAAAAAAATAAGTGCTTAATATTTAACCTAATGATCTAGAAAAATATAAAAGTTATACAAAATCCTCTACGCGTCTATGGTAAAGCAGTGTCAATGACCGTCGGGTGATTTCAATTTCATTTGAAAGGGAACGTGGGAACAGCGGGAATAAAAGAAAAGGGTTTATTGCCCGTTTTACTATCGAAAGTTACTAACTCCGGGTCACCCATTCTAGCTTCTGTCAGCGATCATTGCACTTATGTTTATTATTTTATTTACACGTTTGTATCTATACTTGTTAAAGGACTTAGAACAAACTTAAAGTTAGGTTTTCTTGGTTGTCTATTGGTATTTGTTTTAATATTATTATTTTATATGTGAAATGGCATATCCTATAATAATGCGAGGGTCTAAACAGTCACCTGGTATACAAATAATTTCCATAAAAATGTAAAAGACCAGAGCAAACTATTTTTCAAGCAATTTGTTATCTCTAAATGCTATCTACAACATATGTAAGCGAATAAATAACTTGAATTAATGTTTCCCGCAGCCGGGAATTTTAAATTGCCTCGTAAGCAAGCACGACATGCGGTATTACTATGTTTTTTATTATTCAACCAAGAATCTAATAGTAGAGTGAAATCTTTTGAATATTTATCAATTAGGGAGATATTTAGTACTTTATTCATTGTATTTTTACACATGTATTTTGGTTGTTGACAGTTATCATCTCACTTCTGAATGTGAACTTATTCGTAAAGTTATAATACTTTAAGTGAACCTAATTGGTGTATTGGTGTGTGTAATGAACTAACGTATAGTCGGTCAGTCAGGAAAGCCAATTAACACTCTGTCAGCACTGTGACTGTTTATCCGAGCAGAGTTTCGCCCTACAATAACTTCGACATAGAAAATGAATCCTCGATTAACGACGTCTTGCCTTTTATAGGCCGAACTCTCTAATAGGGTGGCGCTAGTGTTTATGTTCCGGTCGCATCTTAGATGTGTTGCAGCGGTACTGGAAGTATATGAAAAGTCCGTTTTTTTGTTATTGTAACACGTGAAAATGTCTGCACTATGCCTGATGGTAAGCAGAGTACAATCCAAAAACAATGGCGACCACCGAATGACACCGCCGGTCGCCGCTGTCATGCCTGCGAAAAGCTGGGTATGCACAGGCTGATCTCGAAACGCGATCCGCTGAAGCTAATCATTATGATGGGCTTTTTCGCCATATACATGGTGGTTGCGACCCAGTCAGGCTGTAAAACCCTACCACCGCGCTTTCGCCATTGTCTCGTTTGTTATTCAGCAGGGTGCACCACGTGCAGGTGAGGTTGGCTTGGGTGTCTCAAGTCTTATGATGTTATTCGACACCCCAAATAAAATCATTTGAATATCACTTTAGTTAATGAAAATATTATAAAGGCCATTTTATATGGTGGTAGAGCCACGCTGAAACTATTATTGGTTTCAGCATGACTGGGTCGGCTCGTCCGGGGGGCTACCACCCGACCCACAGAAACATCCACGTGAAGTAACAGAAGCATTGTTGTGTTTGTTCGGTCAGTGAGCGCGCCGGAAGCCCACCTCACCTTCCCACCAAACACAGGTTGGCAACGCACTTGCGACTCTCCTGGTGTCGCAAGTGTCTATGGACGGCGGTGATTACTTAACATCAGGTGGCCCAACTGTTCGTTTGCCTCCTATGATTAAAAAAAACTAATTAAATTATTAAAATTAATTACAAGAATAGAAATCATTACATATGTATAAAACGTTTATATACTCAGCCATGCAGGAGTGTTGCTTACTAAATTTTGTTTAGTTAGTCTGTCTACACTAGTTGATTCTAGAAAGTTATTCCACCTGATGATATGGTGTTCCCGAATCAATGGTAAATAATTTTAAAACCTTACCAGGCTTATTTGATGGCACTAAAGTTATATATCGGTTTAACTATAGTCATAGAATGAATGAACCACATATCATGGATTTTTATATTTCTCTCGCGAAAGAAACTAATGATATAATGATGAGATCACTTCTAAATGTGTAGTTTCACTCAGCTTTACCGATAAAGTCATAAGAAATCCGAGTAGATACATTTGAAGGTCCGATACTCGTAACGCATAATGGAGTTCTCTTCAAATAAGGATAATAGCACGAAAAGATAATATAATATAAATGACTTGTCGTTTTCATAATAAATACCTCTTCGTAACGATCCGATATTACAGCCACAGTCCAAGGATATACGGATCAACTGCGTACTGGAATTTGCAATATTCGCGCCAGTATTTGATTAATTCCAATAACCATACGTTACATAGTAATATGGTTATGTCAATTTTATATTCAAGTTCACAGTTGAAGCATTTATATGTTTTAAAGTATTTCAAATTGAACACAATACATGGAAAGTTAAAACTTGATCTGTTATTCTTTTTTTCTTGATTAATACTTGAACTATAGGTACTATATAGACGCATGTTAAAGGAGTTAACGATTTTTGTTACAAAAATTGTATGATGGTAGAAGTTTTTGATGTGATACATCTATAGGCGAGAATAACGGCGACGCGACTTAATGCGCAAGCGACTGTGCGCAATCTTTCTTGCCGCACTGAGCTCGCATACCTATAGTGTTGTTTACTACGTTACACATCACACCTGCCAGTCGTCCCGTGACGGCTCATTTTATTTTCATGTTTTGAAAATCTCGATTACGAGATTAATGTATTCTGGTAGCTACATTTAGGAACAAATCCCACGCCCGCGTAACCGACAACCTAAATCTATTCAACGTTCTCTCCAGAAGGTTCAGCCTCTCGTCTCGGTCTCAGTTTAGTGGTGATACTGCTTAAATGTATTCCAAGCAACTATAAGTTATTGTTTTCAGACATGGTGCAAAGACACCTCTCCTTATAGCTGTTGGTGGTTGACCACTCACAAAAGCAATTAACGAATTTAAACGTCAACCGTTTTACCCTTCGGAACTATTGACAACAGGACTGTGTCGTGTTACTCCAGTTTTCGACAGTGGGTTTCGCTGGTTCGGTTATAAATTTACGTAATTTGTTACGGACTTTCCACCGTCTTAGGTCTTTTCATCATTTAAATTAAGGAGAGACTGTGGTTTATCGCAAACATCTATAATTAGAAGAAATGAGAATTAGATATTTGATTGAAGAAGGCGTTACTTTGCGGGAACCCATCATTAAATGTTATAGTGGACGTTACTTTGCATTTCCGCCTGAAATAGATTGGCCGCTACCACGTCTTACTGAAACAAAAAACGTTTGATTTTATTTGTCTGAGTGTACTTGAAAAGTTACACCTGAAACTCTGTCTATTACTAGTTTCAGGTGTAAGTTTTGTTTTTGTTGGTGTAAGACGTGGTAGCGGCCAATCTATTCCACGCGGAAGTGCAAAGTAACTCCCACTATAAATAATACTAAATGAGCATTAGCATAAGTGCTTAGTTAAATAAGCTTTATCTTACTGCAAAAACAGTCGCAGATGATTCAACAAAAACATTATTTTGGAAAGAAATAAAACATAACCCGTTTTTTCACGTTCCACGAGCATTTAATTAATTAGATTGTACAAGATTATGTTGTACCGCGCTATTGACTCTATCGGGGTGTTACTACTGACCTCGAACGCTATTGGTGGAAGTTATCGGCTGTTCATTATTCATTCCGGTGTGAGACTACATCGGTGGCATATAAAGGGCAAGATGTCGCTGATCTGGACGCACTCCTATGTGGAAGTTATTGTAAGGCGAAGCTCTGGCCAAATAAATAGTGACAGTATCTACTGAGTGTTTATTGGCAATCCTGACTGCATCGACGCTATACGTGATTAGTGTAACATACTTCTTTGGCGTAACAAGATAAAAATCTTTTCAAAATTTTTATCTTTCGTCTTATACTACGTTTGTAGAAAAAACGACGCTAACAATAGAAAAAGTTGACTATAGTTAACTTCAGGTTGTCTGTTTTTCGTGACGGTGTGCACGCGCATCCTAAAAATGTACTCTCACCATTTTTACCTAATGCGCCAAAAGAAATATAACTTCAAAAAAAAAATTAAACAGTATTAAATTTACGTAAAAAAAACTTCCAACAAAGTTTTTATGTGTAAAACTAGTAAATATTTTTTGTGATTAGATTAACTAGTATGTTAATTGAATTATAATAAATAAACACTTCATTTATTAAAACGTCCGCTTTTGTTAATAAATTAACATTAATTTGTGTTATGTTTACAAAAATATTCAATTTATTACATTTTTAATGTTAGGCTGTTTGGTCGCAGTGCCAGTGCCTTTCCCACCTGCGCGCGCAAAGACAACTGAACTATAAACATGACGCGTGAGTATACCAAATCACGCGTCATTGTTAACGACCCCTTGTTATTGTTACAAATATTTCTATTTATACAATGGCGTACTCGTTTAACTGAACTGACAATGGTGGATGTGTTTAATTTATATATCTCTGTTTTATTCCGGTTAATCCTTTAAATGGTTGAAGCAATTCTCACATAACTTTTACAATTTATATGGAGGGTTGTTGAAAGTATTACCAGGGGCTATATATTATGATTTAGCCGATTATGTATTAAGATTATGTAGAAAGTGTAAAATTATAGTATGAAAAAATAAAACACTATTACTTTATTTTCGTTAATTCTTAGTTTTTGCACGTTGTTGCACTATCCATTATCATTTTTATACCAGGTGACTGTTTAGACAGCAACAATATTTCTGGAGGAAACTGCTCTCGATTCTCGTTCTAAATCAATAAAAAAAATAAGTGCTTAATATTTGACCTAATTATCTTGAAAAATATAAAAGTTATACACAATCCTTTAGGCGTCTATGGTAAAGCAGTGTTAATGACCGTCGGGTCATTTCAATTTCATTTGAAAGGGAACGTGGGAACATCGGGAATACAAGAAAAGGGTTTATTGCCCGTTTTGCTATTGAAAGTTACTAACTCCGGGTCACCTATTGTAGCTTCTGTCAGCGATCATTGCACTTATATTTATTATTTTTGTTTACCTTTGAAAGACTTAGAACAAACTTAGGTTTCCTTGGTTGTTTATTAGTATTTGTTTTATTATTATTATTTTATATGTTAAATGCGACCATGAAGTGTCAAATCCTAGAATAATGCGAGGGTCTAAACAATCACCTGGTATACAAATAATTTCCATAAAAATGTAAAAGACCAGAGCAAACTATTTTTCAAGCAATTTGTTATCTCTAAATGCTGTCTACAACATATGTAAGCGAATAAATAACTTGAATTAATGTTTCCCGCAGCCGGGAATTTTAAATTGCCTCATAAGCAAGCACGACATGCGGTATTACTATGTTTTTTATTATTCAACCAAGAATCTAATAGTAGAGTGAAATCTTTTGAATATTTATCAATTAGGGAGATATTTAGTACTTTATTCATTGTATTTTTACACATGTATTTTGGTTGTTATCACTTAAAGTATTATAACTTTACGAATAAGTTCACATTCAGAAGTGAGATGATAACTGTTAACAACCAAAATACATGTGTAAAAATACAATGAATAAAGTACTAAATATCTCCCTAATTGATAAATATGTGACTGTTTATCCGAGTAGAGTTTCGTTCTACAATAACTTCCACATAGAAAATGAATCCTCGATTAACGACGTGTTGCCTTTTATAGGCCGCACTCTCTAATAGGGTGGCGCTAGCGTTAATGTTCCGGTCGCATCTTAGATGTGTTGCAGCGGTACTGGAAGTATATGAAAAGTCCGTTTTTTTTGTTATTGTAACACGCCAAAATGTCTGCACTATGCCTGATGGTAAGCAGAGTACAATCCAAAAACAATGGCGACCACCGAATGACACACTATCCATCGCCGGTCGCCGCTGTCATGCCAGCCTGCGAAAAGCTGGATATGCACAGGCTGATCCCAAAACGCGACCCGCAGAAGCGAATCACTATGACGGGATTTTTCGCCATATACATAGTGGTTGCGACCCAGTCAGACTGTAAAACTACTGTTTTTATTACATTTGGTTCCACGCGGATGGCGTCGCGCAGCTAATTTAAGATTTAATGGTGGTAGAGCCACGCTGAAGCTATTTATGGTTTCAGCATGAATGGGTCGGCTCGCCCGACGGTACTACCACCCGACCCACAGAAATACCGACGTGAAGTAACAGTGCTTGCATTGTTGCGTTTCGTTCGGTCAGTGAGAGCGCTGGAAGCCCACCTCCCTTCTCGTTCACCCTTCCCTTACTCTTCCCCAAGACAGGTTGGCAACGCACTTGCGACTCCCCTGTTGTTGCAAGTATCTATGGACGGTGGTGATGTCCCACAGGCCACATGTCCGTTTGCCTCCTATGATGTATAAAAAAAAGGATTATTATATTATTATTCTTTTTTAAATATATTTACTTGCGACTCTCCTGGTGTCCGGTGGCCCAACTGTTCGTTTGCCTCCTATGATTAAAAAAAGAACAAATTAAATTATTAAAATTAATTACAAGAATAGAAATCATTACATAGGTATAAATCGTTTATATACTCAGCCATGCAGGAGTGTTGCTCACTAAATTTTGTTTAGTTAGTCTGTCTACATCAGTTAATTCTAGCCAGGTATTTCACCTGATGCTATGGTGTTCCCGAATCAATGGTAAATAATTTTGAAACCTTACCACCCGGACTTGTATGATGATACTATAGTTATATATCGGCTTGACTATGGTCATAGATTGAATGGACGAAATATCATTAGGTGGATTTTTACATTTCTCCCGCGAAAGAAACTAATGACATAATGATGAGATCACTTCTAAATGTTCTAAATCACTCAGCATTACTGATAAAGTCATAAGAAATCCGAGTAGATACATTTGAAGGTCCGATACTCGTAACGCATAATGGAGTTCTCTTCAAATAAGGATAATAGCACGAAAAGATAATATAATATAAATGACTTGTCGTTTTCATAATAAATACCTCTTCGTAACGATCCGATATTACAGCCACAGTCCAAGGATATACGGATCAACTGCGTACTGGAATTTGCAATATTCGCGCCAGTATTTGATTAATTCCAATAACCATACGTTACATAGTAATATGGTTATGTCAATTTTATATTCAAGTTCACAGTTGAAGCATTTATATGTTTTAAAGTATTTCAAATTGAACACAATACATGGAAAGTTAAAACTTGATCTGTTATTCTTTTTTTCTTGATTAATACTTGAACTATAGGTACTATATAGACGCATGTTAAAGGAGTTAACGATTTTTGTTACAAAAATTGTATGATGGTAGAAGTTTTTGATGTGATACATCTATAGGCGAGAATAACGGCGACGCGACTTAATGCGCAAGCGACTGTGCGCAATCTTTCTTGCCGCACTGAGCTCGCATACCTATAGTGTTGTTTACTACGTTACACATCACACCTGCCAGTCGTCCCGTGACGGCTCATTTTATTTTCATGTTTTGAAAATCTCGATTACGAGATGAATGTATTCTGGTAGCTACATTTAGGAACAAATCCCACGCCCGCGTAACCGACAACCTAAATCTATTCAACGTTCTCTCCAGAAGGTTTAGCCTCTCGTCTCGGTCTCAGTTTAGTGGTGATACTGCTTAAATGTATTCCAAGCAACTATAAGTTATTGTTTTCAGACATGGTGCAAAGACACCTCTCCTTATAGCTGTTGGTGGTTGACCACTCACAAAAGCAATTAACGAATTTAAACGTCAACCGTTTTACCCTTCGGAACTATTGACAACAGGACTGTGTCGTGTTACTCCAGTTTTCGACAGTGGGTTTCGCTGGTTCGGTTATAAATTTACGTAATTTGTTACGGACCGTCCACCGTCTTAGGTCTTTTCATCATTTAAATTAAGGAGAGACTGTGGTTTATCGCAAACATCTATAATTAGAAGAAATGAGAATTAGATATTTGATTGAAGAAGGCGTTACTTTGCGGGAACCCATCATTAAATGTTATAGTGGACGTTACTTTGCATTTCCGCCTGAAATAGATTGGCCGCTACCACGTCTTACTGAAACAAAAAACGTTTGATTTTATTTGTCTGAGTGTACTTGAAAAGTTACACCTGAAACTCTGTCTATTACTAGTTTCAGGTGTAAGTTTTGTTTTTGTTGGTGTAAGACGTGGTAGCGGCCAATCTATTCCACGCGGAAGTGCAAAGTAACTCCCACTATAAATAATACTAAATGAGCATTAGCATAAGTGCTTAGTTAAATAAGCTTTATCTTACTGCAAAAACAGTCGCAGATGATTCAACAAAAACATTATTTTGGAAAGAAATAAAACATAACACGTTTTTTCACGTTCCACGAGCATTTAATTAATTAGATTGTACAAGATTATGTTGTAAATGAGATCAGAAAACGCTTTCTCATTTGGAATGTTGTATATTTGATTAATTAAATGTTCCCACTTTTATCTATAAATTTGTCTTTATTTCTGTCATTTAAATAAAGGAAAATCATATGTATTTTACTCTTAAGTTGTTAATTTCCTGGGACAATTTTAATTTGTTAAAACAATTGTATAATGATTTTGTTTTTACTGTAACACTATTAAGTGGCATCGTATCTGACAGTAACCATAGTGCAAAACCAAAAACAATCAATGACAGACGTCTCGAACGATAAACAGACAATGACGGTCGGTAAACATTAAAAAAATAATCAAAAATAAAAATATTGAAAGAAAAGAACGTGAATGGAAGTGTTGTTAGCGTATCGGGACACAGCATCGTTCCACGTAGGTTTGCATTTTGGCGACGTCTTGATGAAATCATGGCGTGGCATGGCATAGTAAGGCTACTTACTATACTCAAGTTAAATATCTGTTGTCAAGAACTTATAGATGTGTTCCGGCAGTTGTACTTGAGAATAATTTCCCTCCAGATTTAATGTGTTTACGTTTCGGACCAAATCGTTATTTAACATGAGAAGAGATTCTGGTTAAAAGTTAAAGTCTATAAAGTAAAGCAGAAATTAAAGTCAGAAACAATTACATAGATTATACAGTTTACGAATAAGCTAAACTAGCGGACGGCGGACGTCATTCCGCCCTGATAATAAAGAAAAAACCTTGACAAATTATATACCTGATCCTTCCTCATGAATCACTTTATCGTTTGGTGAAAACGGCATGAAAATCCGTTCTGTAGTTATCAAGTTTATTGCGAACAGACAGACAGACAGATGTTGCAAAGGACGTTTGTTTAATAATATGTAGCGATATGAGTAGTTACATTTTAAAACGAGCTAAATCCAATTTTAGCCGTTCCTAAAAAGTATTAATTGATTTTTCGATATCATTAAATCTTGTACGTGTAAAATATGGAAATCATTAAAGACACTATAAACCTTATGGATGGCAAAATTTGAACTTCTTTCAAACTATGAATAATGGAAATCTTAAAATTAAACATGTTCTATGAATGATTAAAATTGAATTTAGCTCCGTTAGATATGCAACGACACATATATCCTCTTGCAACAATATTGAAGCAACGTACCTACAGATACCTGCGATAAGATATCAACCAAATTAAAATGTTTAAATAGAGAAAAGAATACCAAAGTATAGATAAGCTAATCCTTCTGACTGCTTCTTAATTATTTCTTTATAGTTAAGTCTCTAAGTCTATAACATTTTCATTTTGCATCGAGACCCCTCGACCACAGTATAAATATAAGAAACAGTACGGAAACTACTTACAAATGCTCGAAAACGGCACACTCAAACAAACATGCGCATCGACGAGAGGTTTAAAAAAGTACTCTATGGACAGCACCGCGAAAACCGCTTAGGTGTCTTGTCGATGCGCATTTTGTGTCAGTGTCCGGCACACTGTGTGCTGTTTTCGAGCATTTGTAGCTAGTTTCCGTACTGTCTCTTATATTGATACTGTGCCTCGACTGTCCAACTTTCGAGAGAGTTTTGTCCCCGCAACATGATTAAGACGACTAGAAACTTTTCTCATTAAACTCTCACAGTGCATCAAATAGACCGACGGATTGCATTTATCAAACTTTGATATTGTTTGAAGTTAACCAACAAAATTTAAGTAGTTGTGTTATTTTCTATTTGCATTCATCGATGTGTTTAGCTTTGGCTCTTCCACGTCTATTTAGAAAACGATATTATTATAAATTAACAAATAAATAAAGCTCATCGACCAAACTAGACTAAACACAATAGGGTTCTAAAAATGACCCGTCTTCGATTTTGTAGAATCGTTCGAATAATGACGTCAGCCGTCCAGAGTTTTCCATCCTCCTTTATTGAAAAGTATATACTGTCGGGCAGTACATCGCAGCGATTACGAAGACAAAAAAATTAAGTAATTTTTCTGGCAACCAATCTTCTAGCTTATTATATATGTATTTAATACAATTTAATTTAATTTTTCTTTGTATTAATACTATGACTTTGTCTTCTTATATTATGCATGCTGTGTTCACATATAAAAGGGTTCGTGTCCATTTTTGTTCATAAAACTCAGTTTTGTGGACCTTAAATAAATAAATTATTACTGCCATTATCGAGTAATAATATTAAAAATTAGTTGATAATTTCAATTTTCTAATAATTCTTGTTTGAACTTTCCAAGGAGTTTTTGATGCATCTCAGAATTCATGCTCCGTGGTATTATTATTCATATACTTCACCTGTGCACAATAACTGAACTATATCACGTAATGCCACCAGTCTTAAAAAAATATAGACAAATAACACAAGATTGTTAATAAAATATAAAAGCCACTAGAGACTAAGATCCCGTTAAAAATCCTGAAGCAATCTGCAAGAGGACTGCAAATACAGCATTAGAAGATGTGACTGCAGTGTTATCGTGCAATAATGAATCTATTTGATTTTTTTTTATATTATAGGAGACAAGCGAACAGGTGGGTCACCTGATGTCAAGTGAACAGCACCGTCCATAGACACCTGCAACACCAGGGGAGTCGCAAGTGTGTTGCCAGCCTGTGTTCGGGGAGGGGGAAAGGGGTGGTGGGTCTTCGGCGCTCTCACTGACCGAACAAAACGCAGCACTGTTATTTGCTGGTGTGGGTGTTTCTGTGCGTCGGGTGGTACTACCCCGAGTGAGCCGACCCATTCACACTGAGACCACTAATAGCTTCAGCGTGGCTCTAGAACTTACAAAATCTGTATCAGTACAAAATAAATTTCTTCTGACGCAAGTGGCATTTGATTTACCCACTGCTAAAGATAATATGAATGAGAGAGAAAAAAATATTTAGGAATCAAAATTCTACGTGAAATTTTCAATCACTAACTTTCAGAATCTTCTGTGTGTAATTTAAAATCTGCGTATACCAAATTTTATTATGATTGGTTGAATGTGATAAATTGTAGCGCCATTAAAGACCATATAAATGCGATACCTAGATAATATAGATATGAGATTAGAGTGGTCCACATTTTCGGTATTTTGAATTTTTTTAACGATAGTCATAAATTTGTTTAAAAAATACCGGACGTTGGCAAATAACATATAAAAAATGAATCTTGTTCTTTGTAAGTTTGTAAGCTGTTTACTTAAACACGTACTGCTGTAAAACATATGATTTTTATAGGATTTTTAACGGTCTACGAAAAAGTTAGTTCTCGTATGATTTTTCGCTGAACTTATTTCGAAGGATTCCAGGTCAACGTTTTTTGTATCGTCAATTCCTTTGTTTTACGGGATTCTATTGAAATTTAAATATCTCGCTTGTTTTTACGACGCAAGTTTGGAAATATTTTACGATTCTTCAGCACAGCTCTTTAAAGTATGATGAAAAATGGATTTCTCACCGATATGCTAAACGGAAAGTCATAAGAGAGCTTGTTATAGAGCATTTAATTTTCTATAAAAAAAAACAAGTTTTCTAGCTGTAATTAATTTACAAAACAACAAAAAACAACGTGAACTGTTCACATGTTAACACAGAGGTTTCAAAAGTGTATAAAATAAAGACGAGTGCTTCTTAACCTTTCTCCGTTGGCTTAACTTAATTATTCGTGGGTGCAACGTAAACAATGAAATTTCCAGCACACACAAATCTATATTATAGATGTTTTAATACATTTGCCTATCTAACTAGTATCACTGTAAGTATTTATATCTACTGTATCTATTCCAACTAGCTAGCTAGTAGCTTAGTTAGGGCGCCGTGACAAAATACCAAACTTAAGAGTGTGCCGCGGACTCAAAAAGCTTAGGAACCTCTGTGTTAACATACATCCCTTTAAAATTTCGGATACGATGAGGCCGGGTTAATATTAAAATTAATATCTGTAACTTGGCAGGACTTCTGTAGGTGGTAGAGCCACGCTGAAGCTATTACTGGCTTCAACATGTATGGGTCGGCTCGCCCTGAGTAGTACCACCTTCTCATAGAAAACCGACGTGAAGTAACATTGTTGCGTTTCGTTCGGTCAGTGAGAGCGCCGTAGACCCACCTCTCCCCCCCTCCCCCCTTCCTCCCCCCAACACAGACTGGCAATACACTTGCGACTCCCCTGGTATTGCAAGTGTCTATGGACGGTGGTGATTACTTATTATTAGGTGACCCACCTGTTCGTTTGCCAACTAAGATATAAAAAAAATAATTATAGATTTGGTACCGATTTAGGACTATCGTGAAAAAAAGAAACCCAAAATATGGACTAATGTGAGATACGTATAGCGAAGTTAGTGATGAAAAGCTTAAAAATCGTGTATTTACTAACACTGATGGAGATTAAGTGAAACTATTATTGGTGATGGTCGTCGAGGTAAGGCACGAAGGTGCCTTAATGGGTAGGGAAATGAGAAACAAAAAGACACGTAGTTAGATAAGACTATAATATTAAATATATTAGTGGCCCAAACTAGCTATGTGAATCAGGATCATGGTAAGACCTCATTTGTTAAGAGAGACACTAAAAAGCTAAAAATCTATTTGTCTTTTTTACGCTTGTTAGAAAGTGTGGAACTACATCACATTTGACAAAATCTTCCTGTATACAAACTATTTATTGAAGAAGGTTATCGACCACTTAATGTTATACTACGAAATTTAAAAGCAGATAAATTACCTTAAAAAATATAGATTTACAAGTACGCTAAAGAAAGACATTGTAGAAGTGCGTGTATAGCACAGACCGTGCAGCGAGGCATGGGTATCGGGGTCTAAAAGCGAGGAATGTTAAATTTTATTTTTATTTTTTTGTTTTTATGTCATAGGTGGTAAACGAACAGATGGGTCACCTGATGTTAAGTGATCATCACCGGCCATGGACACTAACAACACCAGAGGAGTTGCAAGTGCGTTGCCACCCTTTGGGGGGAAGGGTTAGAGGAGGGAGAGGAGAGGGTAGGGGAGGTGGGCCTCCGGCGCTCTCACTGACCGAACGAAACGCAACAATGCTAGCACTGTTACTTCACGTTGGTTTTTTATGAGAGGGTGGTACTACCGCGGACGAGCCGACCCATTCATGCTGAAATCAGTAATAGTTTCAGCGTGGCTCTACCACCATTAAATACAAGTAAAATACTTCTAATCTTTTACATTCCGTGTCATGTAATACCACTAATTAATTTAAATACAGTTTACGTTAACTAAACAAGGTGGGAAAATGTTTTCTTTATTACTGATAATTTGTAGATCAGTAACTATATTATGTAAGTAATTTATTATACTACACCTGATTGCAGTTTCTAAAGCATTTACGTAGCACTTAAAGTTTCTAGGAACACGTCTTTATGGCTTGTACTAACAAGATATAGTTGCCACGAGAACTATGATTGCAGACCGCTTCTTGATTCTTAACTAATTGGTACAGTTCGTACACTTAAATTAAACCTTAGGATCTTTTTTGTTTTTATTATATTGACATACTTTGACATGTCATTTTATTTGTATCTATTTTTCTATTATAGTTTTCATATTTTGTATTTTTATAATGCTTTATTATATCTAATATTATATTATTACCGTGAAGAATCTGAAACCACGAATCCTAAAAAAAATGGCAATATAGCATGCAAACCATAATCTGGAAGAACTTCGTTTTTAACCGGAACGAATAATTTTAAGGTTAAAAGAGCCCATCAGACTTCGTAACTATTCGCAATCATACATACAGTGGTACAACAAAATAATCCCAAGGCGGGTTGATGTCAGGCAGGCGGCCGATTGTAAAAATTAAGCCAAATCATATACCACAACATGAGAAACATGTTGTACCGACCCTACTTATGTGGGATAAGGGTAAGAAGAAGAAGAAGATCTTTTTTATTTTTGCGAATGTAATACTTTATTTCACTTTAACACTCTGCCTTTCACAGCAATAATTTGAAATTACAAGCGTATTTCGTAGCACAGTTGAATGAACTGTAACTATATCATACTATAACGAAAAACCAAAATATGATGTATCTGGTCATTTGGATTTTACTGAACAATTAATTTAAAAAAAAATAGAAAAGCATTAAAACATTTTAATTAGGTTTTCGCTTCATAGTCTAGTCAACAACTTTAAAAACGTGATAAATAGAGATAAAGGTCCTAAAAATATGAGCGATAGCTCATTCGATTCGGAATCACCTCTAGAAAAATGTTTTTGAAGGATTTTGGGGCAGGTAAAAATTTGCAATTGTTATTAAAATGACATTTTATGTTATAAAAAAATTATTTCTTTTGATAAACTCTCTTTAGCGGCAGCGCGCGCATACCGTAACAGCAACGCGGAGCCCTATTTTCAACGTCAAATTAAAATTATAAATAATGGAGATAGAGTTTCGGGAGTCGAGACTTCTTTATCGAAAATTTCCTCCTCTTTAACGAACTTTTTTCAAAATTGCTTAAATGTTAATATTTTTTGAGTTATTAACGAAAAACTAAATATCATTTTTGGTCATTTTATTTTGTTAATAACAATTGCACGTTTGAATTAAACCGTTTCCGTACAGTTTAATTTGTTAGATGATATAAAAGAATTATATAAGTAGAACGATTATGGTATTGACCAGGTATTTAAGCTACTTTACCCATCATAATAAGTTTGGCATTAGACTACAATCTCACCTCTTATTAATTTACAGTGTAATTGAATATCGTAAGATGCTGAAGCCTAGAGCAGTAAAAGACTATGGGTATAAGCACTATTATGGCTTTGGTGAAAAAAAAATCTTTTCATTTTGAGGTGCCAACTAAACTGCCGGTTAAAGTGCCAGCGGATATGTTAAGAATTCTATGTCATAGTATTATAAATCACATTACCATAATTTGTCATAGCAACGTATGACTCCATGTATTTCGAATCCATATTGGCTACCGTGAAGTTCAAACACCACTAAGTAAGGGGTTAGGGGTGTAAGGGGTGTCAAATAACATCTAACACTTGAGACATCCAAGCCAACCTCACCTGCACGTGGTGCACCCTGCCGAATAACGAATGAGGCAATGGCGAAAACGGGGTGGTATGGTTTTACAGCCTGACTGGGACGCAACTACCATGTATATGGCGAAAAAGCCCGTCATAGTGATTCGCTTTTGCGGGTCGCGTTTCAGAATCAGCCTGTGCATATCCAGCTTTTTGCAGGCCGGCATGACAGCGGCGACCGGCGATGGATAGTATGTCACTCGGTGGTCGCCATTGTTTTTGGATTGTACTATGCTTACCATCAGGCACAGTGCAGTCACTTTGCCGTGCTACTATTAAAAAAAAGTTATATTTTAACATTTTTCTAGATTTGCATTTAAAATTAAAATTTAGAGAACCAAAAATCACGGAGCTACTTAAAGATATGTAATATATATATTTATAGGTCTTTACATAAGAATGCTGCCTTAATCTATATAAATAAAATAATAGAGGTATGCCGTCGTATATCACTCAAAAGCTACTGGGAAGATTTCGACCAATTTTTGTTTCAATTTTACTTCGTTGACATTTATCCAAAAAAAAACAAAAGGGTATCATTTAATATTAAGTTACTAAAATTTTAAGAAACTATGCATTTTATAAGCACGGCGGTGTTTTTTTTGTAATAGATAAGTGGGGTAAGCGGTGTCGGGCTTATGTTTTTTCCGATGTTCATAAAAGTCGCGGATATTAGCTAGTATCTTATACAATAAAGTCTTCTAATTTTTCAGATATATAAGTAAAAGAATATTAAAGTTATACTTCTTTTGGCGCGTAAGGGAAAAATGATGAGAGTAAATTTTTACGATGCGTGTGCACACCGTCACGAAAAACCGACACCCTGAAGTTAGCTATAGTCAACTTTTTCTATTGTAAATGTCGTTTTTTTTACAAACGTAGAATAAGGCGAAGGATAAAATTTTTGAAAAGATTTTTATCTTGTTACTCCAAAGAAATATAACTTCTAACGCGTATACACACACATTTTTTTTTAAGTGGTTAGAAATTTGCGTACTTTGTAAAGTTCAAAGTTTTAGTGTTAACTCTTGCATATACGAATGGGAACCCCTTATTTGTTTGATTACTGTAATTTAGTAACCGTCGAGCGCTAGAGGCACCTTTCGACACATTGTTTGGGGCCCATCAAATTACCACTTTACCGCTCCCTCTCTATTTATATTTTAATGCTAATACAGTTGCACTATGAAATGAATTAATATAAACTATTTATCTTTAAACTGAAATTAAAAGATGTCCCGAATTTCTAAAAATAATTGTGTAAATAACTAACAAGTTACACTTTAGTTTACATATATATTATAGCATGTGTATATGAAATATATGGTTTACATTCCACGGAATCTGATCATTGTTAGCGCACCTTTAGAAATAAACATGGCGCGTAACGGAAAAATGTACAGAAATTAAGATGGCGCGTAACCGAAAAACGTTACATACGTTCGTACATGCTCTGAAATTCCTCCCTATGTCGATAAAGAAGTTTCACCTCAAAAAAAAAATGTTTTTTTTGGCCCAGTCTAGTATATATAAGTGTACATACGTATTTATGGTATGGTCAGAGCGGTCAAAAAGTTTGACGCGGACTGTACAATTTATCCGCACAGGAATTGCGCATAAATCAGAAATATAATAAACAGGTGGATTTATTTGTAAAGAAATACAAATAAAACCGACTGCGAAACTTCTCCTTTTCTCATGTCTTTTCTCATCTTTTTTCTTCTGTTTCTTATACCGTGGCAACAAATTACATTATATTTAGCCCAAAAAATTGATTTTTATATGCGCTTGCCAATTTCCTTTGTCAAATCTTTGGTGTATCGCAACGTTGTTAGCTGGTAACAGACAACTAGAATCTATTGTTAATCATTTTATTGGTGTAAAGTTTAGAACCATTACCATTACCATAACCAATCGGACACACAAACAAACACACGCGAGCGCGATTAAAACGCTGTTAATCGGATAGACAAATCGTCCTAAAGTAAAAATCCACAAGACATTAAGTGTGGAGATTAATGAATAATCTATTACATAATTAGAAAGAAACTTTATTATATTATGAATTTTTTTTTATGTCATCGGTGGAACATGTGGGTCACCTGATGTTAAGTGATCACCACCGTCCATGGACACTAACAGCACCAGAGGAGTCGCAAGTGCGTTACCACCCTTCGTGGGGAAGGGTTAAAGGAGGGAGAGGACAGAAGAGAGGGGAGGGGAGGTGGGCCTCCGGCGCTCTCACTGACCGAACGAAACGCAACAATGCAAGCACTGTTACTTCACGTCGGTTTTCTAGTTGCTGCCATGACGGTACTCATATTCCATAATTACTCGAATTTTTAACGTATCCTTGATGACAAAAAAGATTGAAATGCGATGAAAATGTAACACTAATCAATAAACAAATGACTAATTTTGGAAAAAGAATTCCATGTTTTTAAAATAAAATTAATTTGAAATTAGAATTCTTAGTCAAACAAAAATTATTTTGATTTGAAATGACCAGTACTGCAGAACGGCAATTTTATAGGTAATAATTTTTGTCAAACCTTCGGCATATCGAAACATTGTTAGTTGGTAACGGACAATCAGAATATATTGTTAATCTTTTTATTGGTCTAAAGTCTAGAATCATTATTTGTCGTGATACTTTTAATACTCGATTATGTTAGTCAATATTTATGCCGCCGACTGTACCGCACTCGCATTGTAAAATTATCCTGTCTGATTGTCAGTTCGTATTTTTTATAATAAAAAAATAAATTGGATTCGAACCTACTGATTTCGCCGTAACTGGACGCATCGAGCTGTCACATCAAAGCACCAATTTTATAAATTCCAATAATAATGAGTTCACGATAACTTTTTCACAATGTTTTTATTAATTCGCCTTTTTGTGTGTTAGGCTGGAACTTTGTAGTCGATTTTTAACTTCTTGATTGAGCTACAGGCTTGCGATTTTGAATATAGCCCAAGATAAGGTCACTTAAGAGAACGGAGAAAAAAGTGTGTGTTTACTTATGTACACGCATAAGAAGTTATACTTCTTTGGCGTAACAAGATAAAAATCTTTTCAAAAATGTTATCATTCGCCTTATTTTTTTTTACTGTACCTCGGCAAAATGACTGCACTGTGCCTGATATTAAGCACAGTACAATCCAAATATAATGGTGACCACCGAGTGACACAGTATCCATCGCCTGTCATGCCGGCCTGCGAAAGGCTGGATATGCACAGACTGATCCCGAAAGGCGACCCGCAGAAACGAATCACTATGACGGGCTTTTTCGCCATATACATGGTGGTTGCGTCCCAGTCGGGCTTTAAAACCCTACCACACCGCCTTCGCCATTACCTCGTTCGTTATTCAGCAGGGTGCACCACGTGCAGGTG
This sequence comes from Antheraea pernyi, assembly GCA_015888305.1. Taxonomy (NCBI): domain Eukaryota; kingdom Metazoa; phylum Arthropoda; class Insecta; order Lepidoptera; family Saturniidae; genus Antheraea; species Antheraea pernyi. The sequence goes on along the minus strand of MU159438.1, from coordinate 10,639 downwards.
AGGTTGGCTTGCATGTCTCAAGTCGTAGATGTTATTCGACACACCTTACACCCCCTACGTTTGTAGAAGAAACGACGCTAACAATAGGAAAAGTTGCTATTGCTATATATATAAACTATAGCTAACTTCAGGGCGTCGGTTTTTCGTGATGGTGTGCGTGCGCATCGTAATAATTTACTCTCATCATTTTTCCCTAACGCGCCAAAAGAAGTATAATTTCAAAAGTCAAGATGAGGAAGTTACTAATTCAGATATGACAACTGCAAAGGTCTCTAGTTAAAGGTTGTCTAGAAGCTTCATTATTTACGCTAGCGTTGTGAAATGGGCTACCCAGCAGGGTGTTCCGCCAAGGTTATGACATGAGACTTTTCAAGAAGGTATTGAACCTAACTCTTCAAGTTCGGCAACATAACAGTGATGACCCTGATGTTACAATTGTCAATAGGTAACGGATAATAAGAGTTGTCGAGGTATGTTTACTTGGTACACATATACGTTTCAATAACTCATATAAGTATGAATATGTAGCTTAGGTTAGGTCAGATAAGTCGCAAATTGCATGTATCAGGCAACAGCCCAAGCCGAGGTGCGCCGGACATCCTTGAGCTAGTTGCCCAAATAAAATCGGCTGAGTGCCTTAAGCGCTCGCCTTAGTAGTCCGGTGAAGCTGTTAAGACATTGTTAATTCAATAGCGTAGTCAGTTCGAAAAAAAATTAACATCAGATAGGCTGCCTGCCGGTTTTTTGGCTTTTGACATGAAAAAAAAAATGAAAATAAAGTGGAATAACCCCAAAAACTAGCTGCTCATCTCGGCTAATCAAAACTATTAAAGCATGTATACTAGAAACATAACATCGAATCGTCAATTTGTAGTACGATCATGTAATGAAATGATAACTGGACGTTAATCTGTCAATTTGGTCAATATTTTAGAAAATCGTCTTAACTTTTATATATAAGTATTTTACTGACGAATATATTACATATTTTTGTTTCATTCGCTTCAGGATGTAGTAAACAAAATAATAATAAAAAATTGCAATTAATGTATTGCTACAAGGAAATTTTAGTTGTATATCGTTGTTATAAAGTCCGATATCCTTTGAAGAATTTAAAAATGTCACGACATTAAAAAGCTAAACATGCACTCAAAGAGCAATGAGCGCTCATAAAATTGCATATATGGTACATGTTTATGTTTAAAATATATTAAACTACACAAAGAGGCATCATAGTGCAGTGCTAGTGAGCACTTATTCTCTGTTATCAGTCTAGTAATGTAGAGGCTGATTAGATATTATAGTACAATCTATGCTTAGTTTAAGATTAAATGACCGTATGTAAAATTAAGCCGTAATACAAAGAAATTAATTATTTTCTTCAAGTATAGAACGATGACTTAGTTGATAGCGTGTTCGGGCAATGCTTCGATCGACGTTGGCTGACGTCTAACGACACCGCCAGAACCCTATCCCCATGGGACATCGCCTCTGCAGACAGCGACTTCAGAAGAGTCAGGACGTCCACAGTTGTACCCGTCCGCGATATTTGGCCCCAATACCTCCAGATGCTGGACGACCCGAGATTTTTTTTTTTATACTAGCATTGCAAAATGACCTGCACAGTGCCTGATGGTATGCACAGTACAATCCAAAAACAATGCCGACCACCGAGTGACACACTATCCATCGCCGGTCACCGCTGCCATGCCGGCCTGCGAAAAGCTGGATATGCACAGGCTGCTCCCGAAACGCGACCCGCAGAAGCGAATCACTATGACGGGCTTTTTCGCCATATACATGGTGGTTGCGACCCAGTCAGGCTGTAAAATCTACAATCCTTTTCAGTATCTTCCCGGCGTCGTCCAGCAAGACGGCGCGTCGATATGCGATATGCAGTCCAGGGGGCGGACCTCCTTTGCCAACAGACCAAACCGTCCCCACTTCCAGGGCTTTGGGAACTGGCCGATGCGACTAAGTCCTAGGGATTTTTGGTGAAGGAGAACAATATTATGCAACCATAGCATAATGGTATGGGTTTTTTTAAGTCCTCCTAGCTATTACCCTGAAAATCTGCCGCCAATTACCAGTTGGCGTATTCCAGCCCCTGAACTTGAAAATAAGCACCCTACTAAGTTGAGTGTGTTTACCATCTGAGACTACACTATCATTAAACAATATATGATATTGTGGTGAAAACGCTTAAACGTATACCGTGTTATTACAATAAAGTTAAATACGTATTCAATATTTGGTTTAAAAAAGTTTCCTAATAAATGCACCGCGTTCGCCCGAGGCAAGTTCGCGTTATCCTTTTTCACAAGTCTAAGCTAACGTAACCAAAGCGAGACAAAACAGCAAGATGGCGAACATTCAGCGACCGCGGTGCGTTTTATATGAGACCTTTTTAAAGCCAAGGTTCAATACATATTTAACTTTTTTGTAATAACACCGATATAGTTCAATAAAATAAATCGAGGTAGTCATTTAGAAATTCGATCGTAAAAAATGTGAAAATTATAATATACAGTTATACTTTTTTCTAAAACGGATTTTTATTGGATTTTACAATCTTTGTCTTGCAAAATTAAACATTTGGGTCCAACCGTTTAGGGGGAGTTCAGTGACATACACACGTACAAAAGAAATTTATATATAGACTAGCGGGCCGCGGGACGTTATCCTGCCTTGATAATAAAAAAAGCTTGACAGATTATATATCTAAACCTTCCTCATAAATCACTTTATCTACTGGTGAAAACCAATTGAAAATCCATTCAGCAGTAGGTTTTTAGTTTATCGCGAACAGACAGACGTAGCAGAGGATTCTCTCTTATAATATGTAGAGTGATTTGGTCCAACTTGAGAGAAAGCATAACTTATATTTCGATTAATGGTTTCAATATTTTTTTTATTACCAATTGTAGCACGATGCATTTCTGAACGCAACCAAGATCGAGTGATATCCCGAGCAGCCAATTAACGACGTCCGTGGCTACTCGCGGTACTGGGAATGACGTTGCACTCTCTGTGATCTGTCTCTGTGTCTTCGATATAGTGCACACGATATAATTTCTTGCTGGTGTTTTAATTGTAATTGTGGTGAACGCTTAGCTCAGATAGATCGCGAATTGCATGTATCAGCCAAAGCCGAGGTGTGCCGTGCACCCTTGAGCTAGTTGTCAAAATAAAATCGGCTGAGTGCCTTAAGCGCTCGCCTTAGTAGCAAGCAGCAAACTTTAAAATACGAAACAGTTATCGACGAATTTATGGCAGAAGGATTGATCGGAAAAGTAGAAAAGAAAGCGAAGACCTATTCATCATTAGCAGATACGAGAGAGACAATCATAATGGTAAAATATTACGTGAACAAATCAGTTACAAAAAAATTTCTTCACATTATCAATTGTCGTAAATATCGCGGCAACGTTCCAGGTAATAATATTGTTTACATCAAGGAATTCCCGACGTATTTCGGCAGGATAGTTAGGTTAATAAGTTTTCCCTGAGTTGTCACTGTTTATCGCCGGATGGATGTGTTTTCTTGATTTTTATAGTGAAAACTTCTTTAGGCTGAGAGCTATTAGCAGGAGATTTACTTATAATTCCGCATCATGACATGCCAGTGAGCGTGCCCGTATTGCGCTTGTGCGGCTTGCGTTAGACTAGAGACCCGTAGTATAGGGGTCTGCGTACATCTGATATTGATATTTTATATCAAGACTGTGCACCCCATCATATGTTCGATTAATTAATTAACTGTATAAAAATGTATATCATATATATTAATACGTGAAGCCTAATATACATTTTTATACAGTTAATTAATTAATCGAACATATGATGGGGTGCACAGTCTTGATACAAAATATCAATATCAGATGTACGCAGACCCCTATACTACGGGTCTCCAGTCTAACGCAAGCCGCACAAGCGCAATACGGGCACGCTCACTGGCATGTCATGATGCGGAATTATAAGTAAATCTCCTGCTAATAGCTCTCAGCCTAAAGAAGTTTTCACTATAAAAATCAAGAAAACACATCCATCCGGCGATAAACAGTGACAACTCAGGGAAAACTTATTAACCTAACTATCCTGCCGAAATACGTCGGGAATTCCTTGATGTAAACAATATTATTACCTGGAACGTTGCCGCGATATTTACGCTCGGTACAACTCCAACAATACGTATAATGGAATTATAGGCCTCTGGGGGAAACAGGCCTCTGTTATACCAGCCTTGAATGAACCCTTATTTATTTATTTCTATTTAATATTACCACAAAGATCGCCCATTCGGTATACGCTTGGACCGAATTTATATTTGATCTGAGCTGGTAATTAAGTACGTTAAAATACAAATTCGCAAATTATATCACAAAACAAACATAAATTATACAGCGCGACTGGTTAGTCGCCAGCAATATTTTTATATGAGAATCATTAGCCGATTCTCGTTCTAAATCCATAAAAACTAGGTGCTTAATATTTGACCTAATTATCTCGAGAAATGCAAAACTGATATACACTCAACATGAACTGATTTACGCAAAAAAAAAAACGCAAACTGTTGTAATAATAAGGAAAGCAATGAATCCCCCGTGCCCCGCAGCCCCGCCACTTCCCTTCCTCGACCCGCGCCCCGCTTCCCGATGTTCGACAGAGCCCGCGCCGCACATATACAAAAAAAAAAATTATATTTTCTTGGTGAGGTTTTATCGTAAACGCAGTACTGTAGCAGTGATGCGTGTTTAACAAACAGACACTTCTAAAAATGATTGAAATGTATTTTATTCCTTATTCCAAGACAACTGTAACAATTTTTTTCACAAAAATCTAAACTCTACAGACTTTTTTATATTATAGGGGACGAACGAATAGGCGTGTCACCTAATGGTATGTGATCACCGCCGTCCATAGACACTAGCACCACCAGGGGAGTACAAGTGTGTTACTGGCCTGTGTTTGGCGGGAGGGGAAGGGGAGGTGGTCCTCTGGCGCTCTCACTGATGGAACGAAACGCAACAATTCAAGCACTGTTACTTCACTTCCGTTTTCTGTGGGTCGGGTGTTACTACCCCGGGCGAGCCGACCTATTCATGCTGAAACCAGTAATGGCCTCAGCATGGCTCTACCACCTATTGAAAAGAAATGTTAGATTCGCATTCTTATTATTGTTTACTATACATAATACAAGGTTTTGAATTAAATGCACATTGTCTAATCGAGTCCTGTGCGAGTCGAGTTTCATTGTGCATGAAAAACAGCAGTGATGCGTGATATGTAACTTTTTTTTTATGTCAAAGGTGGCAAACGAACAAGTGGGTCACCTAATGTTAAGTGATCACCAGCGTCCATAGACACTAGCAACACAAGGGGAGTCGCAAGTGCG
>MU159437.1:186403-203504 GCA_015888305.1 Antheraea pernyi | reverse complement strand
TTCTTTTTAACAATATACCAGAGATTTTTAAATTTTAAATTTTAAATCGGGAATATTTGCCAGTCTAAAACGGATATACGCGTTTCGCTAAGGAAACATTTGACGCTATTGGCCGTGTGTTTAGTGCCATTGTCATGCTGAAAGATGCGAGGGTCCCGGGGGTCGCGCGGGCCCCACAGCCGCAGCGAGTAGTCGTCGGAGGCGGAGGCGAGCACGTCGTGGTGCACCGGGTTCCACGACACGGCGTTCACGCACCGCGAGTGTCCCGCCACCACCGCGATCGGCTCCTCCCCGTTTATGTGCCATATGTACACCTGCACAACATACATACACTGTATACACCCACCGTACAAATAATCATCACCATCATCATCAGCCTATAAAAGAACGACAGCAGGGCCATAGCCCTCTTCCCGAAGTAACCTCTGGGCATATTCACCCACGACAGCCCATGACGTATTGTCAATTACAAATTCTGAGAAATCCACAGTTCCTTGTTTTATTTATTTGAAGGAATATCAACAGCTTTCAATACACAATTCGAAGTACAATAAACAACTCAGAGCTAATTAAAGGTATTCACTAGTAAACACTGAAGTAGTAATAAGAAGCTATTAAATGCTACATGAAGAATAATAAAGTACAGTGAAAAGCTACGTATTCGTGCGGCACTCGTGTCAAATAATGATTTGATGATCGCTTGTTTTGTTACATTAATTGGGGTAATAAAAAGATCTGTAATTCCCACATACAAGTAGTATATAATAAATAAGAACATTTCTCAAGTTCAGGTTTCCTCACGATGTTTTCCGTCACTGTCAGCCGATAGTGCTATCAATTTAACATTAGTAAATGTACGCGAATTCCAAATTCGTTGGTACATGCCGGTGCTTGAACCCGCAGACATCGCAATGATATTCTACCGATGAAACGAGTAGACCACAACTTCATAAATACACATGCACATTAAGACATCTCTCTCACCGTTTCTCACGTTTGCCTCTAATGTTACTTTTTCATGTTCGTTTATAGATTTTACGTTAGTCAACAAATATAATATCGCATAGCCGTGGTTCACTAACATGACTAACTTCTTATATGCTTAATGATCTCTTTACCATACCATCTCACAACGCCGTAAACTTTAAAACACTACTTTATATTTATTTAATATTCATAGATTTTTTTTATTTGTTAATAGACGAGCAGCACTTGCCGATATATCCATGTCACAGTGTCAATATTTTTGAAGCTTTTATCATTATATAGATATTCCTTGTTAAAGTTAGTTATCTGTTTGTAGCAAGTTGTCAGGTCGGTTTTTACAACTATTTACTGAATTAGCAGATACTATTACATCAGGCAATCGATTCTAGTTTAGTGCCACACTATTAACGAATAAATGAAAAAAAAATCCTTTTTCATCACTCCAGGAGTTGAATATTCAAAATTCCTTCCTTAGTGCTCACCTACAATGTATGAGGAACCCGCACGTACATTTACACAGCCTTAGCTCCAAACATTTGGGTTATGCATATGTCAGTCAATAAACTCTTTTATATATAAGTATATAGATTATTCATAAATCAATTGTTAATTGTAACTATTTAATGGGACAAATAGTGTCCATGACATTTTTTTACACACTTATATTTTCTATTAACATATTTCTAAAAACAATGAAACCTATTTATTACATTAGAATCAACACAATTTTTAACAACTACTTAGTCATACATCATAACCATTATGTGAACTAGATTTATTCAAGAAGTCTATATTTTAGTATTTATGACCATTTAATTTGCATGTATTTGGCCAATTTAATTTCAACCTCTTAGTAAAAATCATTTTCGTTTTAATGTTGGTGCACTCTTTTAGCGAAATACATTCAAGATGTTTTTTGTTAAAATAAATTTTATATGGTACATATATTTATTTAAGCCAAAATATTGCTGACGCTTATATACAAACATCATAAATAAATCTTTGGATTATATCTTTATGTATAAAAATCTAGTGTCATGATGTTTATTCACGATGAACTCTCGAAATTACTCGACTAATCTTCATGAAAATTGGCATTCATATATAATTTGGTCCAACTTGAGAGATGGCATGATTTATATTTCGATTAATGGCCTCAATATTTTGAATCGAAAATTAAACGATTGTCAATGTTGATTATTGTTATTAATTGTAAGTTTCATCAGTCTCCAACAGATGTCGCCTTAGACTAGTTTGTTGACAGAAAACTGTAGAACGATTGTTATAAATGTATCATAGACGGCATCACGTTTAAATTTTGAATTTCTTTTTCAGTAACTGAGCCACATCAACATACATAATAATATACAACATACATAAATAATAAGAATATATTATGAATTTGGCGAGTCTTACTTTATTATCCTCGCTGCCGGAAGCGATAAAGTCCTGATGAGCGCCGCCGAAGCACGCGTGGATGGTGAAGTGTCCCTGGCTGAGGCCCCGGAACCGCCGCACCAGCGCCCTGGCGCCTGCACACGTGTACACATACATGCAAACAAACTTACAAACAAAGCAATATATATATATATATATGGTATTGCTACAATGGCGCACGAACAGCATGTGCTGGTTGCTACCTTTGCAAGTGACCCAAGCGACGATTTTCAGTTGTGGTTAAACACTATAATAATAAGAACATAACACTATCGTATTAAATGTGAAGTTTATAATATTTATGTAGAGTAAGTACATAATTGGATTATATGACCGACAACGATAACTGACAACTTCTCATCACTCGTCTAAATATATAGAAGAAAACCACAAATTCGTGGCTATCGAAAATACATTAAAGTCCCGACTACACGATAGGAACTTTTATGGTAATTTAATTGGCTCAAAGTGTACATTTTGCTCGTAAATAAACATGTGCAAAATCTTATAGTAAAATTAAGATAATTTCTACAAAGTGACTAACGCTGTTGGCCTAATTAGTCTTCACAGCTTCACCGGGTTAATGGAGGCGAGCTCCTATGGCAACGAGCTCAAGAATGCCGAAGTGGCCAAACCTTGGCTTGGGTGTAGATGCTACAATGCGAATCTTACTAAGCTAACCTAGTTAAACTAATCATACATGTAAGAATTAGTCAGGTACACATGTGTCCTGTCTGAATTTAATGAATGCTATGCAGAGTTGCTCACATACAAAACTTAAACCAGAAGTTGAGCTGAAGATCTCTTGGAGACACTTTTTTAATTAAGTATAATTTAAACATGTGTTCATTTTAAAGTTTCAAATTTTAGCAGTTTGCCCAGTAAAATGTCTCAACGTAGTGACATTGTTCATTTTACAGTTTAAAATTTTAGCACATTGTTCAGTAAAATGTCTCAACATAGTGACATGTGTTCATTTTAAAGTTTCAAATTTTAGCAATTTGCCCAGTAAAATGTCTCAAGGTAGTGACATTGTTCATTTTACAGTTTAAAATTTTAGCACATTGTTCAGTAAAATGTCTCAACATAGTGACATGTGTTCATTTTAAAGTTTCAAATTTTAGCAATTTGCCCAGTAAAATGTCTCAACGTAGTGACATTGTTCATTTTACAGTTTAAAATTTTAGCACATTGTTCAGTAAAATGTCTCAACATAGTGGTTAAACATGTGTTCATTTTAAAGTTTAAAATTTTAGCAATTTGCCCAGTAAAATGTCTCAACGTAGTGACATTGTTCATTTTACAGTTTAAAATTTTAGCACATTGTTCAGTAAAATGTCTCAACATAGTGACATGTGTTCATTTTAAAGTTTCAAATTTTAGCAGTTTGCCCAGTAAAATGTCTCAACGTAGTGACATTGTTCATTTTACAGTTTAAAATTTTAGCACATTGTTGCCTCAGTCGGTTTAAAGGTCAATATGAGGATGGTATTTGTCAAGAAATATTCAACAATACTGCGTTCCCCTAACATGTGAAATCATTGCCCTTTGTCATTTTATGAAATTAAAAAAAAAACTAAAATATGCATTTTGAAGTGAAACTTCTTATGGCACGATAAGGATTTTTTTTTTGCTAAGCGTTAAAACGTAAGTCATATATGTATTTGTGTGTATGTGTAAGGATGTATAAGTGTCTGCCTGGGTCTGATGGTGTACAAAAATGAGAAATTGTATAATTAAGTATTTATACTATGGGACTTCATATAGTATATAGGTTATGAGTATCCTTATATATCTTCTGAATATGGGTATAAAAATCCAGTATCATGATGTTCGTACACAAGGAACCCCGAAACTGTTTAACCGATTTTCATTGAAAGTTGGTATTTATGTATAATTTGGTCCAACTTGAGAGATACAATAAATCATATTTCGACTAATATCCTCAATATAATGTAATTATAAATTAAATGATTGTTACTGTTGATTATTGTTATTAATTGTAAGTTGCATCATTCTCGAACAGATAATGCTTTAAATTAGTTCATTGACAGACAACTATAGGACCAACTGTTATAGATATCTTAAAGATGGCGCCACGTTTTAATTTAGATCATTTAAATTCGACAAGTAATAACCGAGTCACAGTTGGTTCAGCTGGTACACATAAGCCAAACAAGTTTCACTTTCTATGCATGTACAGACCGATACAGGCAAAGTTTTAATATTTGTATGGATGTGTAACATAATGTAAGTTCTCACGTATGTCCCAAAGATGCACGCCCTGGTTGGCCACGTTCAACAGCAGCAGTGTGTCTGCATCATTCAGGGTCATCGCCATCACCGCGTGCTCCTCTTGGATGCTGAGGTACATACAAAATCAAATTCAAATTGTCGCTCCTTGTTTTATTACAGAAATATTCGATACGTGTTACATTTTTAAACGAAGTTTGAAAAGCGAGTTTCTTCATCCGAAACAAGTTTATTGCACACTGATTATTTGACCATCGCTTTCCTGACCAGCCCTTTCGTACTCCCCTGGTGTTGTTATTGTCTATGGACGGTGGTGATCACTTAACAGCAGATGATACACTTGTTCGTTTGCCTGCTATGATATAAAAAAAGTCCTTCTACGATGTCTGTATTGCATCATGTAAATTATTAATTTCAGCAAAAACAAAAAAAACCTTAAACAGTCTAAAGCTCCGCTTATAATAAAAAAAAGCAAGCACACTAACGCCCTGGCTGTACTTTTTGTTAAAGCCATAGGTTCAAAATAATAATAATGCTTACCACTCATGCTCCCAATAACAATATTTTCCATAAATATTTTTAGGTATTTTTTACTTGCACATCTTTTCGCGACGGAGAACTAAACGCCAATGTAGCATAAAGAAGGTATCAGCACACTATTTTCACTTCTCAGAATCGGATTTGTACGGAAAAGGCTCGTCTATTTTTGGTTATCAATCCACTGTCTAGATGGCACTGTTATATAATTTTTTTGGCAAGTTTGATAACAAAAGATGGTGGATGACAATTAATTTTGACATTTCAAACTGACAACTTTCAAGTATTTGTTTTCATTCTCTTTGTTTACGTATTTGTTACGAGAGTGTGCTCCCTTAAATTTTCTTGTCTCCCACAAACAATTTTATCTATGTCCGGATCTACTTATAAACATTGACTCCTGCATATACATACTTGGATTTAGATATGCCCTACGATGAATATATTCATTACAAATAAAAATGATCAAAAACTTATATACGATTTACGCAGTACTGTATGCATACATACATAGCTATAAATGTACATTTATAACCAACAATGTTAGTCCGAAACTCATATTATAGAGGCGGTGATTGGAAAGAACGAGTGCGACCTCTATTTATATAACGTACTCTGTGGGTATCAGCGTGACGGTGGGGCCAGACGTATGAGGAACTTGACCGGAAGTCAACACTATTTACTGTCAAAAAGGGCACGGGACAGGAAACGGAAGTGTCTTTAAATTCACATGAATGAATGAATATGAATTAACTTCATAGACATAAAAGTAGAAACAAAAATATTTTCGTCGAATATTGTGTACGTATTTCACTTGCACGTCCGTTCTCCCGTTCTCTTTCTTCCCGTTTCCCGTTCTTTCCCCGGAACTAGACGTTAATGAAGCAAAAATATTGTGTCGCTCTGAACGCGCTATTTTGCCATGTTGGAGAGACACATGAGGTACTTGACCGGAAGTCAATGATATTGACTGTGACAGTGGGCATGCAGGCGAGAAATGCAAGTGGATATCTCATAGACAGACTCACAGCCCACGCGTTGACCCGCACGCCGTCCCAGCTGTTAGCTGTTCGCGAGTAGTGTACACTACACTACACTACCTACAGTACACTCACAGGTTGGTGTCGGTGAGGTCCGTGAAGTCGTAGAGGCGCACGCGGTGGTGCGTGTCCGCCGCCAGCACGCGCCCCTCCGCGCGCCAGCAGAGCGCGTTGACCCGCACGCCGTCCCAGCTGTTAGCTGTTCGCGAGTAGTGTACACTACACTACACTACCTACAGTACACTCACAGGTTGGTGTCGGTGAGGTCCGTGAAGTCGTAGAGGCGCACGCGGTGGTGCGTGTCCGCCGCCAGCACGCGCCCCTCCGCGCGCCAGCAGAGCGCGTTGACCCGCACGCCGTCCCAGCTGTTAGCTGTTCGCGAGTAGTGTACACTACACTACACTACCTACAGTACACTCACAGGTTGGTGTCGGTGAGGTCCGTGAAGTCGTAGAGGCGCACGCGGTGGTGCGTGTCCGCCGCCAGCACGCGCCCCTCCGCGCGCCAGCAGAGCGCGTTGACCCGCACGCCGTCCCAGCTGTTAGCTGTTCGCGAGTAGTGTACACTACACTACACTACCTACAGTACACTCACAGGTTGGTGTCGGTGAGGTCCGTGAAGTCGTAGAGGCGCACGCGGTGGTGCGTGTCCGCCGCCAGCACGCGCCCCTCCGCGCGCCAGCAGAGCGCGTTGACCCGCACGCCGTCCCAGCTGTTAGCTGTTCGCGAGTAGTGTACACTACACTACACTACCTACAGTACACTCACAGGTTGGTGTCGGTGAGGTCCGTGAAGTCGTAGAGGCGCACGCGGTGGTGCGTGTCCGCCGCCAGCACGCGCCCCTCCGCGCGCCAGCAGAGCGCGTTGACCCGCACGCCGTCCCAGCTGTTAGCTGTTCGCGAGTAGTGTACACTACACTACACTACCTACAGTACACTCACAGGTTGGTGTCGGTGAGGTCCGTGAAGTCGTAGAGGCGCACGCGGTGGTGCGTGTCCGCCGCCAGCACGCGCCCCTCCGCGCGCCAGCAGAGCGCGTTGACCCGCACGCCGTCCCAGCTGTTAGCTGTTCGCGAGTAGTGTACACTACACTACACTACCTACAGTACACTCACAGGTTGGTGTCGGTGAGGTCCGTGAAGTCGTAGAGGCGCACGCGGTGGTGCGTGTCCGCCGCCAGCACGCGCCCCTCCGCGCGCCAGCAGAGCGCGTTGACCCGCACGCCGTCCCAGCTGTTAGCTGTTCGCGAGTAGTGTACACTACACTACACTACCTACAGTACACTCACAGGTTGGTGTCGGTGAGGTCCGTGAAGTCGTAGAGGCGCACGCGGTGGTGCGTGTCCGCCGCCAGCACGCGCCCCTCCGCGCGCCAGCAGAGCGCGTTGACCCGCACGCCGTCCCAGCTGTTGACGACGGAGCCGTCGAGCGCGCACTGGTAGAACTGCCCGCGCGCGCCGCCGCACACGAACTTGTCGGAGGCGGAGTGCCACGCCGCCGCCGTCAGCGAGTCCTCCTGCGAGTGCGTCATCTTCACGTGTAGCTGCTCGCTCTGCCGATCAAGTACAAACAAACAAACGATACCATAACGTATACGACTCTGTTCAAACAAGGACATCCCCATCTCCATTTACTTTTTCCAGTAATACGAAACATCTTAATAATTCCAATTGATAAAATATTTCAAGCCGTTCAAATGTGTCTTGTGTCTATCTATGCTAACAATGAGTATTATTTATTCTTTAAAGTATTTCCGAAATGAGTATTATTTATTGTTTGAAGTATTTCCGACAGTGAGCGTTATTGGCTGCAAAGTTGTTAATTACAGCATTTACTAACGTGAATATAATTATCTATTTCACAACAAGAACACTGGATAAAATCCATCCATTTTTGTATATATATTTTGATTTATGTTAATAATTTTGAAAGTAAAACTTCTTTAGGCGCGTCTTGTAGGTAACTGAACAACAATGCAACGGAAATCCGTTACGGCAATATGACGTCAGGTTTATCCGGTTTTGAAATAATTTTGTTTTTGTCAATAAATAACAAAAATAATAAATAATGTCAAATACATCTCAATCAAATAATTTTGAAAAAAAAGTATTAAAAAAATAAATTGAATAATAATAAAAATCATACAATAGAATTAATTATGTATTTATGGACGCGCGACCGTGTTTCCATCTGGTTTCAATGTAAGTAAGTAACAAACTAAATCATAGCTTCATTATCTGTAGTGCCATCTATCAGCTAATTTCGAACTTGAATAACACAGAAAATATTATTAGCAGCTCTATGTTATAAAGTAAATAAAATATAAAAAAGTACGCATAAAAAAATTAACTAGTATATCATCTATAAATACTTTTTGAAATTCTCATTGTATATTTTTAACTTAATCGTCATCTCTTAAAACGCCAAAGCGTCATCTCTTAAAACGCCAAAGAAGTTTTACTTCAATCGCGTGTGACGGTTACACGCACTCATTTTTTTTGTAATATTGTTTGTAATTCACTATTTTATATAGAAACTAATAATATCAACTTTATAATAATACGTTATTTGCAAAATATTCAAATGCATGATTTTGTTTAATTTTGTTATAATATTCTTTATTATTTGTACAATATCAGAGGGATTACTATTAACCTGCATCCATACTATTAACTACTACTAAGGACCGGCTACTATTAGTTACATTCTGAAATACTATTGAATGGATGAATCAGCTGTTCATAAGTATCTTGAATATTATTGGCTGTTTGCTTTAGCTGAACACCTAAAGAAGCAGCCAACGTCTATTGGCTAGTCGTCGCTTTGTACTGTTTTTAACCGACTTCAAAAAAAGGAGGAGGTTATTAATTCGTCTGTATTTTTTTATTTTTTTTATGTTTGTTACCTCATAACTTTGGACTGGGTAAACCGATTGTGATTATTCTTTTTTTATTTGAAAGCTGGTACTTCCAGTGTAGTCCCATTTTAATTTGGTACAGTTCCGACAACGGCATCCAGTGCAAAACCGTATAAGTTTCAAATTTGCATTAAGTATGTACACGACAAATAGACGAATAACTCAATATTACGCTAACCGGTTTCGATGATTCATTTTTTATTGAAAAGGATGTACTTCAAGGGTAGTTTGATGAGAGTTTGGTTAGGTTCTGATTATGGGATCCGTGGCAAAGTAAGAAAACTTTCAAGAAACGAGCCTACTCCTTTCTTAAGGGCCGGCAACGCATCTGTGTTTCCTCGCGTGTCACGATTGTCCATGGGCGGGCGTGATCCCTTACCCTCAGGTGACCCGTAAGTTCGTCTGCCACCAATATTATAAAAAATAGTTTAAACAAACAAACAAATAAATTCGATTTCGATATATTTTGTATTAAGCCAGAGTCAGTGAGACGGGTACTCAGCCTTGACTTTTTCTCTAAATATAAATAAGCGTTGATTGAGTGTGCTTGGAAAACTGTAATCCACATAGTAATTAAGTATCCAGATGCCTATTCGTGGAGACCTGTAAATGGTTTTATGTTGCTTATTTTCCATAGTAATTCTTGTAATTAGTGCTGTTGGTCGTCCTATAAACTAAATAAATAAATAATTAATCGACTACATTCCCTTTTAAGTTCTTAACAGATGAAAAGATAAAAATCAATTCTAAAACTGATTTGTCATTATCAATTTGGAATATTTTTATATCGTTTTTCTTTAGTTATGTGAACATTAAAATATAATTATTTTTTTAAAGACGTAGAGCATGTTTTTGATGTCAAATAATGTTTATATACCTCCATGTTCCATATCCAGAGGTCTGAGCTGTCCTCGGGTCCGGCAGCTATAAGATATCTGCCGTCCGGGCTCCATGCCAAGAACGACACACCAAACGTGTGACCTTCAAAACATTTCCTGTAATTTAAACAATTTGTCTTTGTTATTATACAACATTTGACTAGAGGCACAAATGGCTTTAGGAGACCCGTGGATGTCAAATAATATTGATAATAACTGACACCAGCAACTTCGATTATTTTTCTAGAGGCATATTTTTTGCTCAGAGGAAACACCATAAGCACCACACTTCTACTTCTCCATGGCAAGAAAACACACAGCGCTGTTATCCCTAATGATGTTATATTTAGACGAAGCTATAGTAATATTTTTGAATGTCAGATCAGAATGGGGTAAATAGTAGTCAAAGTTAGTAGTAAGGAAGCAGGTCATTAGTGACTCCCCTGCTCCCCCGCATAGTCAATAGTACAGACGCATGTCAATAATAACTCTCCTGATATATGTAAGAAGTCCATGATGATTAAACCTTGTTTGTAATATAATTTATAGGCTGACAACTTCAAAGCCACGAAGTTCTGTAACTTCGGAAAAGGTTACATATACAGATTAAAGGAACAGAACCTGAAGGAGAGTCTCTTAGCAACAGGGTCATAGTCCCAAATCATGACTGTGTTGTCCTTAGAGCCGGAAGCGAGCTTGGAGCCATCCGGTGACCACTTGCAGTACCAAACCTCATCGCAGTGCTCGTTCAACACCTGAATATAACAGTAAATGAGGAAATGAGTGCACCACGGTGTATTATATGTTTCGAGATTTTGGGTACAATCCGCTCTGTGTAAGCAAAGCAAATGTAATGCAAATAGTAGTGCAAGTTGTGTGAGTGAACATAGACACACGACGCAACTGCGTCGCGCAGCGTTCACACAAACCTCTTGTACTAGTGTCATGTTTCATTCTGAATATTATGTTGATGTATTCGATTTATTAATGAAATGAACAATACAAAACCTATAAACAACCAAAAAAAGAAATTTTGTGTAATTTAAATAATTATTATGTACAATAGACATAGATAGACATACTTATATAAAGTGTCACTACATTATTACATTTAATTTATTGGTCTCCGACTACTCTGTCATACTTACATGCATACACACATACTCATCAATCATATATATCATAACCTTTTTAACAATTCTTATTCAGGTCTCTGACTACTCGGTCACACGTACATATATACACACATACTCATCAATCACATATATCATATCCTTTTTAACAATTTTTATTCGTTTAATTATATTTTATTTATAAGCTAGAATAGTTTTTCTACTTGGAATTATACAAATATAAAATATTAGCCTTAACATATAGCCCTAAAAGGTTTTTTTACATAAACGGATAGTTCGAGCAATATATAATATGGGACCTCGCGAATCATTAAAAACGAAGTTCTAGGAATTCGGTATTTTAACTCTACCCTCCCAATACATTCTTGACAATTTTATGTATGTCCGTAAAAACTTTGAAAAACTGAATTTAGTAAGAGATCGCCATAATCTAAATACTTGAAACTGTTACAAACTGATCGTGCCATGTTTGAGACTTAGCTAAATCAGTAATAGTTTTTAGGTAATAATTAAAGTTAAGACGAAAAAGAAAGAAAAATCATTACAATAACTAAAATGTTAAAGTGTGTGAGTGTATGAATGGCAAGTTTTGTGTCGGAGTGTACCTGCAAGGAATGTATGGGGAAGTTGTCCGCGGAACAGTGATGATCGGCGAGCAGCGTGAAGGGTATGTGGTCGGAGTGCGGGCGCGGCGCGCAGTGGAACCGGCAGCGCTGCGCCTGGTGCGCCGCCGCCTGCGCGAGCAGCGCGCGCAGCCGGGCCGGCGACATCGCGCGACGCCGGCCCCGCGCCCGCCCACCGCGCGCGCGCCTGCAGCTCCTCGCCCGACGCGCACATCATCAGCGCGGACAGCCGGTGCACGCGCGCCGTGTCGTGCTGCAGCGGCGTCAGCTCGTTGCGCAGCACGTGCAGCGCGTCCAGCGCGCGCCCCGCCTCCAGGTGCTCCAGGTACTTCTGTTCCAGCACTGCGAACTTCATCTCCTATGGACCGATTATACATGTTATTAACATCTAGATGCTTCTATTCCGATGTTCATTTATGGAACGCTACAATAAATATTATTACATTTCAAAATAAGCTAAATCTAATTTTAATCATTCATATAACATATTTATTTATTTTTATAAATTTCAGTTTTTATACACCGCGAACGATGTCCAAATTTTGCCGTTCATGACGTTTTTAGTTTTTTATGATCTTCATACTTTACATGTACAAAATTTGAACATCTTCAAATATAATGTAAAATATTAGAAACGGCTAAAATTTAATTTATCTCATTTTAAAATGAAATTACACAAATAATGGTAACAATTACCTGGCAAAAATTATGGGAATTGTTTACATTGTAGTATATAGCAACTTCTAAGACAGCAAGAAAGTTCTACAACCTGATCCAAGTTCGAATGTCATATGGGCAGAGAACATATCACTACATATTATAAAACAAAGTTCTCTGCGACGTCTCCGTCTGGCTGTCTGTTCACGATAAGCTCAAAAACTACTGAACGGATTGTAATGCGGTTATCACCACTAAATGAAGTGATTCATGAGGAAACTTTAGGTATATGGTCTACGATATGGTCCCCTCGCTATTCCACTCACACAGAGCTCATCGAAGCCGTTCAGGCTCGTTTTGTTAGACATTTCTTATGGATGCATTTCTTATCAACCACTTCTACCTTAGACCTAATTGCCAAACATTGCGTAATCCACATATCTTTGCCATTCCAACTGCGACCATTAACACCGTATATAACAGTCCGTTAATACGTATGGCTAGATTGTATAATGACGTATCTCGAACAAATAACAACATCGACATATTTTGTGATGCATTTGGATCATTCAAGCGGCATTTGATTAAAAACATAACCTAATTGTGTACTTATAAAAAAAACTGTTATTCTGTCTATATAGTTACTAATTAGAATTAGTTTATTTTGTCATCTATTAATGTCATGCATGCCTGTGATTGTAATTATTACACTGTAATTTTATTTTGTAATTTACCACATGTAATTTTATCTATGTGTAATATTTATGTTGGTGTGCTAAATACATAAAATAAAATATAATTTGTCAAGGTTTTTTTTATTATGAGAGCGGGAGGGATAACGTCCCTCGCACCCGCTACGTTTCATATAAACCTCGCAATAAATAAATAAAAAATATGTATATCGTACTGTAAAAGAGATAACTTAAGGGAAGCAACAATATGCTACATATATTACTTACGGCGAGGTTATGCGGGTCGACGTGCGGGGAATCTGTGAGCAAGTCGTGAAGCGCGCGCAAGTCATGATCAGCCTTGACCCAGTCCCCCGCCAGCACATGTTGTCGGAACGTAGCCGCCGCAGGGTGCTCCAGGTGCAGACCCGACTCCTCCATTAGGAGAGCCGCGCTGCGTCTGAATATCATAAACCCTTTATAACAACGCTTTCAAAATAATCTAGTTCCTTTACAAACGAACACAAATAATTATGATCTGTACAATCGTTGGCTCTGGATAGTCGGAGTTCTTTGTAGAGTAGTAAGTTCGAAAAAAAAAACCGTTGTAATGTATGTTGAGTCACGAGTAATATTGTATATCATAGATGGCGCCACACAAATACTTTATCATGATTTTTATTCAACACTAGATGACCCGTGCCCACTTCGTTGAGCGGTTATAGGCATTATCAAGCTACAACTTTTCTCTAGAACTCAATCATATATCTCTCATCGTTACGGCAGCGTTCGTAAGAAACGTCTTTGTTCAACAATTTTTTCTCCGATTCCCCAGATATTACCCCCTACAACCTCACAAACTTTACCTCTTTATAATATTAGTATAGATAGTATAATTAGTTAATAGCTTCTGCCCGTGACTTCGTACGCGTGGAATAGTTATTTTGGGCTAAGACGCAGCGAAGCTCTCAAATGGAAGAAAAACCCCGAGTTTAAAACATTTTCATTGTTGCTCCGCTCCTATTGGTCTTAGCGTGATGATATATAGCCTATGACACTCACGAATAACGTGGCTTTCTATTGGTAAAAGAATTTTCAAAAACAGTTTAGTAGTTCCCGAGATTACCCCTACAACGTCACAAACTTTACCTCTTTATAATATTAGTATATATGTAATAACTGGCCAGGTCAGCTAGCCACATATAACTCAAAATAAAAAAAATCTTTATTCAATTTAGGCCCTGAGAAGGCACTTATAACAGTCAAAACTATAATTTTAGAACTAACTACATTTTAGAAGAATAAAATGCATCGTTCAGAAGTACTTTTTAAACGGAACACAAGGCCAAACATGACTTAGTTTTATAATACATATTTGTATAAACTATTTAATTACCACAATACAAGCTATTCTTAGTCCAATACCAAATGACAGTGTTAACTATTGTAATAGTTATATAATGTTGATTAATGCACGTGTGTTAATAACAAGCTCGACTCATACGTTCCCGATGCGCACTTCTGTAAGTGCACGAGTAGAACTTAAATCGTAGAGTAACAGACTCAAGATCGATATATATACCTAAGGAAAACGTAAAAAAAAAAATTCACTTCACATTAGGCTTTATAGAATTTGAAATATTATCAACTATCCGATACGACATACGATATCGTATATGAGTCGTTACGTATCAAAATCAGCTGAATCCAAATTTAACTGTTCATATGCAGTGGTGGTCGTATAATTAGAAACACTACCAACGGTCCTTGACATTATGCAAGATACTTTACCGCAATCGTATTTATTTTGAAATTAAACAATAAATAGGACAACAGTATGTTCAACGATTTATCGTTTATTACAAAAACAATATAAATTCCACCACACAAGTGCAGTTTCAATATTACATTACGGACAAACATTTAAATCAGTTTTAAGGTATGAGCAATAATGGTCAACTAATTAGAAACAACAACAAAAAAAGTATAAAAAACAATATTTTTTTAAGTATTCGTAATTAGTATTGTTATTTACGAAATAGCTACTATCTACAGCCTACCAATAATTATTTTATATATTTTCAATAACAGCATTGCAACGACGTGGCATTGATTCAACCAATTTCATACATTTTTCTAGGGGGATTGAATTCCATGCCTCAACAAATGCTTCATATAGTTTGTTTTGTCTGGTGTTACGTTTGTTGTACGTGAGACTTTCTTTTTAACAATATACCAGAGATTTTTAAATTTTAAATTTTAAATCGGGAATATTTGCCAGTCTAAAACGGATATACGCGTTTCGCTAAGGAAACATTTGACGCTATTGGCCGTGTGTTTAGTGCCATTGTCATGCTGAAAGATCCAGGTTACAGGCAAATGATCGTCCGAGTAGGAGTAGGAATCATTGTGTGCTCTAAGATATTTTTCTATTGTCATTGATCCATTGTAATCGGGAAAAACACCTCCAAACTTTAATGTTACCGCCACCGTGCTTGACTATACTCATTGTGTATTTATAATTAAAAGCATTGTTTACAGGACATCTAACATAGGCTTTCCATCGGAATTTACCATGATTATTTTTGTTTCATCTGAAAATAACACTTTTTTCCATGATCATAACTCCACATTAAAATAATTTTTATCGAATAATAATTGCTTCTCTTTGTGTTGCTTGGTAAGAAGCGGTACCTTTCGAGATATTCTTCCAAATAATTTAGCTTCCACTAATCTTCGGCGTATCAGTCTTGACGAGATGTTTCTCGGGTTATTAGGCGAAAACACTTCATTTTAAATCTGGTTGGAGCCTTTAATTTGGTCTTTTTTAGCAACACGAACGATTAGTGTATCTTCTCTGGGAGAGGTTTTTCTTCGCCGGGCCTTTGTAAGAACATTTTCAACAGTTCCATGTGTTTTATAATAATCAATTGCATTAAAAACTTTCATAACAGAACAATTTAAACTCTTAGCTATTCTTCTGTACGCCCACTTATGATCTATATGTAAATTAACAATTATTTGGCTAGTTGTCGCGTAACAAGTTTTATTTTTGCCCATTTTCAAAAAATAAAAAACAGATTTAATGTGGAATTGCCGCCAAAATAATAGAAAAAGAAACCTAGAAAGAAATGTTATTCTCCAATTTCAAAAAAAGAAAGAGCTAGGGATGCTTTTTTAAAATGTTTCTAATTAGTCGTCCAAGCGGCCAGTAACAGAAAATAAACTCCTACATGTATAAGACTCATTTTGTAATTAAAAATACGATGTTTTATATTTTATGCATTTAATGAGTTTTTTATTTGAGTAGCTATATTATTGCATGATTATTAATTGTTGAATGTGTATATTTTTTACGAACATTTGTACGTTGAAGTTATACTTTCTTTATTCATAAGAAGTGTTTCTAATTATATGACCACCACTGTATAACATGTTTGTTTTTTTTTTTTTAGATTTCCAACTTTTATACATCAAGAACGAAAATAAAAAATTGACGTTCATAAGGATTTTTTTTTATGATTCATATTGTACACGTACAAAATTAGAAGATCTTGAAAAATAATGTAAAGTATTAGGAACAGCTAAAATTAGATTTAGGTTATTTTGAAATGTAACGACTCATATATGAGAACGAATGTGGTGTTATGAATATTTATGAGGTTTGTTTTATTGTAGCTCGGCAAAATGACTGTACTGTGCCTGATGGTAAGTACAGTACAATGCAAAAACAATGGCGACCACCGAAAGACATACTATCCATCACCGGTCGCCGCTGTCATGCCGGCCTGCGTAAGTATCTCTTTACGTTGCGCTTGAAGGATCCCCATGTTATAGGAAAGAGGAAACACACTGGCCGGGAGATTGTTCCACAGCTTCACGGTAAGGCAAAGATAAGACGTTGCAAACTTTTTAGTTCGTGACCAGATAGGATTTACCGTAAAACTGTGGCTCCGAAGACCAGCGCGCGT
>MU159437.1:147484-186385 GCA_015888305.1 Antheraea pernyi | reverse complement strand
TAATGAACAGCCGATAACTTCAACCAATAGCGTTCGAGGTCATTAGTAACACCCCCGATAAAGTCAATAGTGCGGTATCGCAGGTCAATAGTGGTTCCCCGGGTGACGTTGTAGTCTCGCCTCTCGGGTGTGTCATAGCGGTACCGGACGTAATCATTAACAATATACTAAATCGAATTAAATTGTGTAGTTAAATCCATATTTTAATTAAAAGTTTCTAAAATTTAGTAACACACCATACATCTAAGTTAGCTATAGTCAACATTTTGTTTCCTTGTTACGCCAAAGAAGTATAACTTCTAACGCGTGTACATAAGTACACACGCACTTTTTTATGTGGTAATGCAATTTAAAAAAACTTACAAGCATTCACCGAGCATAGCATAATGGCAGAGCTTTTTCTAAGGCCGTCTGGCTAGTTACTCTTGAACACTCTTGAAAATCTCTTGACCTCAACTTGAAAATCTACCGTAAACCCCTCTAGGTTTCTAGGTTCAGCGTGTTTACCATCTTAGACCACATCGTTATTTAATGGAACGCTAAGAAAGTACAAGTATTTAAAAAAACCTGATGTTAACTGACGTCGTGCTTAACACATTAGTTCTAAACAACCCCCAAGTCGAGCTGACGGAAAACATTATTGATGCCACGATATAGAGCCACGCTGAAGCTATTGCTAGTTTCAACATGAATGAGTCGGCTCGCCCGGGGTACTGCCACCCTCTCGCAGAAAACCAACGTGAAGAAACAGTGCTTACATTGTTGCGTTTCGTTTGGTCAGTGAGAGCATCGGAGGCCCACCTTCTCACCAGTCTTCCCTCCCTCCTACCCCTCCCTCATTCCCCTCACTCCCAAACACAGGCTGGCAGCGCACTTGCGACTCCCCTGGTGTTGCTAGTGTGTATGGACTGCGGTGATCACTTAACATCAGGTGAACCGCCTGTAGGTTTGCCTCCTATGATATAGAAAAAAAAACATATTTTCAACTTGAAGGCAGAAGCAAGTCAAGATGACATTTGGAAAATATCTTATCCTAAATGGCGTTTTGCTTCAGAGAAAGTTACGCTTAACCTATGTAAATCGATGCAATTTTTGAAAACGCTACCTATCATAGAAAGCACTAAAAATGTATGACGTGGGAAGAGATTGACTGTTGTACACGATTTTTAAGTAATCCTGTGAGATGACTACATTCTATGACCTGATTATGACTCATGTACATGTCACATGGACG
Source organism: Antheraea pernyi (assembly GCA_015888305.1). NCBI lineage: Eukaryota > Metazoa > Arthropoda > Insecta > Lepidoptera > Saturniidae > Antheraea > Antheraea pernyi. The sequence continues at coordinate 185,151 of MU159437.1, read as the reverse complement.
AAGCCGATTACCGATACGAGAAGTATGTAAAAAGCACTTGAAAACAAATGACATGCGCTAACAGATGTAACTTTTATCTCGTTACGATTCTATTTGTAGACATAAACAATGAAATTCAGCTTACTCACTAAATACTCTTCAGTAATTGAGGCATTATATTTCAAAATGAGCTAAATCCGTTTTAACCGTTCCTAATATTTTAAGGTTATCTTTCAAGATCTTCAAATTGTGTACATGTAAAATATAAAAGTCATAAAAAAACATAAAACCCTTACAGACAGCAAAATTTGAACTTCGTTCTCGGTGTATATAAATTGGAAAACTCAAAACAGTTAAACATGTTCTGTGAACGATTAAAATTGGATTTAGAAAAAAGGGGAACCGTGCCGACCCTTGCAACTATCGGCCAATTGCCATAACCTCACTTTTTTGTAAAGTAATGGAGCGAATAATAAATAAGCAATTGCTGGCATACCTAGAGCTTAATGATATTCTCAGTGATCGCCAATACGGATTCCGACAAAAGCAATCTACAGGTGACCTGCTAGTGTATGCCACCCATTACTGGAGTGAGGCTATAGAGAAACACGGAGAGGCTATTGCTGTCTCTCTCGATGTCTCGAAGGCATTCGACAAGGTATGGCACGTTAGCCTCTTAAGTAAGCTCCAAGCATATGGAATACCTGGACGCCTGCGGACTTGGATCTGCGATTTCCTTTGTGAACGGACAATACGAGTGGTTGTTGATGGCTGCTCGTCTGATCCCAAGGTCGTAAATGCCGGAGTTCCACAGGGATCTGTACTCTCAGCAACCCTGCACATCAATGATCTGCTTATACCCGGTATCTTTGGGTACGCGGATGGCAGCACTGTATCTGAGAGGTATATGTGTAACTTATAGGGAAACCCCTTGGAAAGTAGGAGTCAAATCGTACGGACTCCGTTTTGTAGAGAAGAGACACACCTGTGTCTTTTCGGGGTTAAACTTAACCATGTTTGAATCACCCCAATCGGCAACAAACCTAAGGTTCTTATTCAACCGTTCGATCATGGCCTCTCTCTCATTGTGGATTTCCGGGCTTCATCACCTACAAGCCGACGAGCACGACGTTCGATGGAGTCAAGAGCGGCCAGCTGATATTTGGCTGATCCATCCCATAGGTGACAGCAGTATTCCACACATGAGCGTACTTGAGCTTGGTACAAGCTGAGAAGCTGTTCCGGTGTGAAATAACGCTTAACCTTAAAGAGGATCCCAAGTTTTCTTGCAGCTGTTCTTGCTTTTTGTTCAGTCGAACGTTCGAAGTTGAGATCTGATGTTAGCTGGATCCCAAGTAGCTCGAGGTTGTCCGTAACTTGTAGTAAACTGCGTGTGATATTATGAATAACAACAATACCTATATGTTGACAAAACCTGAAAGATTCTGACGTAAATATAACGGACGTTAAGTTTATTTATATTCAAAATCAAAAGCACTTTATACAATTTAGGTCTTGAGAATGTGCTTATGAACGTCAAAACTACCACTGATTCGGAAAATAACTCAGCTGTCTTCCCGTCATCATACAACATGGGAGTGTTCAAGAGTAGAGTGAACAGGCATTTAGCAGGTAAGCGCGATCCACCGTCGGCTTCATCGACACTTACCATCAGGTGAGATCGTGGCTAAGCGCGTATCTGTAAAACATTTAAAAAAATACCTGTGTTTGTTGGTATTAAACTTAATCAAATTACTTTCGACCCTTTTTATATGCGAAGTAAAAATTGGTCGAGCTCAATGACTAGTTCCTGCCGTTTCTTTTCTGTGTCTCCCTGACCACAAGAAGGCTTGCTGTAATAGGACTCATGGATGGTGCATCCATCGATGGTTATCGACTGCATAACAATGAATATAGCCTAAAGGCAACATATCATTGATATATAGAAGAAACAGAGTAGGCGAAAGTACAGAGCCTTGAGGAACTCCAGCATTTACTGACATGAGATGCGAATCACATCCTTCGACAAGGACATGAATTATGCGTTCATGTAGAAAACCGAAAATCCATTTGCATAGATTGTCAGGGAGTCCGTACGCCAGAAGCTTCAAAAGAAGACCACGGTGCCATACCCCATCAAAGGCCTTGGCAATTTCGAGACCGATCGCCAAGGCTTCGCCGTGCTTGTCAATTGCCTCCCCCCAGCGGTGCAGTACGTACGTACGTAACAGATCACCCGTTGATCGGTTTTGGCGAAAACCATATTGCCGATTGTTAATTAGTGATCCTCCAGATAGCAGACAAGCTGGGTGTTGATGATCCGCTCCATGATCTTGCACAGCACTGAGATTACGGCAATTGGACGGTAGTTGGTAGGATTTGATCGATCTCCCTTCTTGGGAATCGACGTCATCACCAAAAGCGACGTGATGGGCGGCGCCATATTAATTGTCCTTAACATCGTACATTTACTTAGGTACGAGACAACATCATGTCCCTTTATAACATGACTGTCAACAAAATATATCATTAAGTATAATAAACATAAAATATATTCTCATTGTGAAAAATGATATGTGCGTAAAAGGTGTGAATACTGAGATGACATTTGACAGGAGAGGGTGTTAAAAGAAAACATGTTGTGCCGACCCTACTTAAGTGGGATAAGGGTAATTGATGATGATGAAGATTCTCATTGTAATGTATTTATTAATCTCCAACACTAATGTTAATGAAATAATCATTGCAATCCCAGTTCCAACTTAACCTAAGCAATTCAACGTACGATCAAGATCACAGACTAATAAAAAGATAAATGAAATGTGATAAACTATGAAGTTTCAATAAATTTTAATTATTTCGCCTAATTTGACTTGTCATTATTCATATTACCCGGGCATTATAAATAGTGCCTCGATTAAACAGTTCGCTCATACATATACACATCGATATGGAATACTACGTACTCTCAAGTCGTGTGATAACGATATCGTGTCGGACAATGTTGAAAGCTCTAAGATAACTTACGTCACGGCATAATGGTTAACATTGCAACGTTACGTTGCAAGCTACAACCTGAAGGCCGTGACAATGATTCAAAAGTATTACATGTAAATAGCAAAACAACTGCATACATCATTTCCACAACTCGTATTATTGAAATGGTTCGAATAATTAGTCATTAATTGTCCACAGCGAACTGTAGTGTTGAGTACCTTATGATTACAAAGACAACTGAAACGCACCCATTGTTTTTATAATAAAACATTGATAGCTTAATATACATAAAACAGCGGTTCGGTTGTGTTATTCTGAACATTTTTTTTAAGCTTTTATAATATTTCAACAAAAATTAAAGAAGTAAGCTTGTAATAAGTGCTAAGTACAGTACAACGAGTATCGTAGCCACAGTACTTGCAAATCATATCAATAGTCTGAAACAGGAAGCCTGTACTACTCACTACTTGATACCGGCATATTAAGAACCGCCGTATGACGGCCTTCTATCCGGCGCGGCGTATGAGCAAATTCCATTTAGTAGATTCAAATAAAAGTATAAAGTTACTTAAATTATGGCTGCCAATTCACTAGGTCCGTTCCCTCGGCGTGGAGCCCTTGAGTACGCTGCTCGCGCGATACAGTGACACAAAATCTTACATCACTGCGACAACATTACACATATCACCTCCACACACGTGCACGCATACACGCTTACACATGCAAGTGGAAGGGTTTTATTTTTTCCCTTATCAAACTGAAATAGTTTAGAATATTATCCGATACGAATTATATATAGGAGTTGTTGAGGTATGTATGCTTGGTACACATATATGTTTAACAACTCATATATGTATGAATAGTTAGCTTAGCTTAGGTTAGATCTGATAGGACGCGAATTGCATGTATCAGGCAACAGCCAAAGCCGAGGTGTGCCGTGCACCCTTGAGCTAGTTGTCAAAATAAAATCGGCTGAGTGCCTTAAGCGCTCGCCTTAGTAGTCCGGTGAAGCTGTTAAGACCTTGCATGGTCAAAAGCGTAGTCAGTTCGAAAAAAAAAATCGACTGCCAATTCCTATAAAAAACGTCAATATATTTTGAACATACGTAATTCCTTCTGTTTTACTTAAATTTTAAGATATGTACATAGCACACAAGACAGGGTAAGGTTTTTCTGATTCAGACAAATGACTCCTTCAGCTTTAAATACTCTTTAGTAGATAAAAATTACGAGAGATACCAACAATAATACAGGCTTAATTTGATGCAATACTACAATATTGTGAAAGTGCCGCCTACGCACAGTCATGCCGCGAGGCGCACATTGCATCGCGTCGCAGGCATGCGTCGCGTCGCGAATGTCGTAACGATATATACCACATATCACCACGTATTCTATAGAAAACTATATTGCTATATGACATTCATCAATAAGAACAGACAAGTACAACATACTCCATAAAATTAATTAGTATCACATAATTGTGAATCACAGTTTAACAACTAAATGATAAGGGGCAAGTGTGAATATCTTTTATAAATCTTATAGTAACATTAATCATATTTCTATACTTGGAACCATCAATGGTATGTTTTCAAATCAAATAGCGTTTTGTTTTATATAGCTTTAAAAAGCATGACTTCATTTCCTTTGTCTTTAAAATGGACATGGATATAAAGTGCAGAAGTTGTATACATTTACAAACCTTCCCAAACAAGCTTATAACAACTAGATAAATGATATAGAAGGGACTAAGGGACAAAGAAACATTCATTCTTTATCTACACTTAATATATAAAGCTGAAGAGTTTGTTTGTTTGTTTGGTTGGTTGAACGCGATGATCTCAGGAACTACCCGTTTGAGAAATAATAAAAAAAAAAGATATGCCTATAAATAATTTAAAAAAAAAATTATACTTTGTCTATATTTTTATATTTTGACTGTTTGTTTGTTTGTTCCGGGTAATCTCCAAAACGGCTGGGCCTATTTTAACGGGAATTTTACTTTTTACCGCCAGATAACCGAAATTATAGCGGTTGACATATTCTATTTTATTTGTCCGCGGCTTCGTCCGCATGGCTATTTCCAAAATGGTTGGACCGATTTTCACGGGGTATTCACTGGTAGATAGCAAACCTCATAAAAAGTAATTTAGGTTTTTTATTCGCCTTTGGCCGCAGTGGAATATCCGTAATGCTTAAACTGATTTTCACGGGACTTTCACTGGCAGATAACTCATCTTATAAGAAGTAACTTAGAGTATTTTATTTTGTTACTCAAGACTTCGTCCGCAATATCCTACTATCTTCTAATTAGTTGGACCGACTTTCACGGGGCTTTTACGAGCAGATAACTAGCGGGCTCGGAAGACGTTGTCCCGTAATAAAATGAAAACCTTGACAAATTATACCTAAACCTTCCCCATGAATCATCATTCTATCTACTGGTGGAAACGGCATGAAAATGGTAGTTTTTACTTTATCGCGAACAGATAAACTGACAGAGGACTTTTGTTTTTAACCGACTTCGAAAAAGGAGGAGGTTACTATGTTCGGTTGTATGTATTTTTTTGATGTATATTAATCGATATTTTCGTCAATTGTGAACCGATTTTATTGATTCTTTTTTTATTTGTATTGGTACACTATGTAGTGATTAACTGTTACCTGTGTATTCGTCCGTGTGAAATTGATCAAAAATATGTTACAACCGCATGAGACGTGTGCCTTACTGGACTCGAAGAATAAATATACAAAACTGAAAGTCATATATTTGTATGTAATATGAATTACATCATCTTTTTGATCAATTTGGCGGCCGTATTGTTTTCTTTACCGCGTTTACTTCTACATAACTCAGTGATTATAGCAACGTATAAGAATACCCTAAGTATATCGACAATACGGATATATTATATCTATATAATAAAAGATTTAAGATATATTGTTCGATAATGTATAGCTTATAATTTTCATTACTTCCTTATATAGTTCTAGTGAGCACTGAGTTTGATATATAGTAGGTTGAAGTTTCAGGTATGTTGCTGATGATAAATCCCATCCCATTCGATATACTATTGGTATTATTGGTATTATATATCTAATGTACACGTTACATGTTACAGTAGATGGCGTTCGTATCATAGTTACAAATGTTTTTGAAAAAACGTTTCTGTAATGTACACACCCACTCACAATTTTACATTTCTTTAATACATTTTTAAAAAGCGCTTGCGATTCCGCGGTTAACAGCTAATTCATATATAAGATAGTAATAAACGTGTGGATAGTATGTAAGAAAAAATCGTAATTGAAATCCTCAAATCAGTGAATCAGTGTATATTGTATACTATATCAGATATTGTAATTTCAAAGAAATGTAATAGGTTTCTGATATTCCAATAGTATATAGGTCACATATTCTAACCATTAAAAATATATTATTAAAATTTGAATAATTTTTTTAAGATATTTTAAAATTAAATAAGTTCTTTCCCATGTTATATTGTGATAAAAGGTTATTTCAAATATTGATTGCATATAGATTTAATTTTATTTGCTTGGATGAAAATAAGATAATGTCTTAGATGTCGTAAGATTGTGTCTTCTCACTTAGCAAAGCAAATTATATACAGTAACATCAATCAAACACACAATTTCCAAGAATAAGCATATTTACTTTAGAAGAGTCCATTAATAAAAGAGGATTATTCTTACTGAGGTAAATAACCATTTTATGAAGAACTAGCAGGCCCGGCGGATCTTGTCCCACTCTGATGTTAAAAAATCCTAGACAAATTATAATACCTAAACCTTCCTCAGGAATCGTTTTATCTACTGTTGACAACCGCATGTAAATCCGTTCTGTAGTTTGAGTTTATCACGAACAGACAGACATATGTGGCAGAGGACTTTGTTTTATAATATGTAGTGATATGATTATTAACTCCATATAACACAAACTATAATAGGCCCAGAAAAGCAGAAAAATGTATTTCTTGTGACACAAATCCCTATCACCTACACAAACCTTGCTAATTTCAGCGCCATTAACATAATTAAATAGAGATATGAAAATGTAGGATTTTTCAAAAACAAAAAAGGGCAGGAATAAATTTTGCTCCACACTCTTTGTATATTATGTTGTGTGAACAATTAATGGATAAAATTACCCAATAAAATAAAAACAAGAAGGTATTGTATATACTATACTAGCGATCCAGGGGATTTTTTTTATAGTAGCACGGTAAAATGACGGCACCATGCCTGATGGTAAGCACAATACAGTCCAAAAACAATGGCGACCACAGAGTGACACACTATCTATTGCTGGTCGCGACTGTCATGCCGGCCTGCACAAAGCTGGATATGCACAGGCTGATCCCGAAATGTGACCTGCAGAAACGTATCACTATGACAGGCTATTTCGCCATATACAAGGTGGCTTCGACTCAGTCAGGCTGTAAAACCCTACCACCCTGCTTTCGCCATTGCCTCCTTCATTATTCGGCAGGGTGCACCACATGCAGGTAAGGTTGCCTTGGATGTCTCAAGTCTTATGATGTTATTCGAAACCCCTTACAATGTTGTTCTGCCCTGATAATAAAAAAAACCTTGACAAATGATATACCTAAACCTTCCTCATGAATCACTTTATCTACTGGTAAAACTGCACAAAAATTCGAGATTTTGTGAGACGCGTTTGTGAGTTTATAGTACTGTGAAGTTGCTAACTACTTACTAGGCCAATAGAGTAGTCATTTATTCGAAAAAAAAAAAGTTTTTGAGTTTATTGAGAACAGTCAGACAGACGCAGAAGAGGACTTTGTTTTATAATATGTAGTGTCAGTTTATTAACTGGTATTAAAGGTAACAGTTATTAAACAGTTTATTAAAGGTATTCCTTATCAAGGTATTGCATTCTGTTTCCTATAGGAAATAACACTTAGGTATTTATCAAACGGAAATGAATGAAATACCTTAAATGAAAGACCTATTAACTAACATAACTTGATGGTTAATGTATGTTTGCAAGTATTGACTATGACCTAGATATTCATAGAATTTATTACTGTTGACTGACATGATGCAGAAGTTGCATCTTTTAGAAGTAATTAAGACTGATAAGTATTTAACATTCAAGTCTATTCATCTTTGATATTAGTAATAAATATTCATGTTGTTTTAGATAATAACCAGTCTATTTTTACTGTGTATAATTGGGTCATATAATTTTGTAAGCTACCATCATTGTGAAAACACCAGTAACCCTAAACCTTTGGTCATAAGAAAGAAGATGGGAAAAATAGAAGCTACAAGGAAACTCAAAATAAATTAACTTGGATATTTAGTAGAGAGATCCAACTAAGATATAGTGTTGTCATATTCCTACTTCAAATTGTTATACTTTTATTTAATGTTTCAAACTATTCTCTTAATATTAACTACAATACAAAAGGTAATACATACAAAATGTTACCTATGTTATCAGGGATATTTTAAGTCCCTATCTGTGGAAATGTTTTCGTTATGGGATTAATAACTGCAGTGTGCCTTCTACAATCTTTTCAATTTTATCTCTTTACAATAATAAAACAGATTACATTATTAATTATTATATATCCATATATTGTATTAGTAATTATACAAGTTTGAATAAAGGCAGATCTTATCTAATGTTATCACACTTCATCAACTGAAGTGACTTTAGCAAAATTATCTCTTTGCCTCTATTTCACTGCATTAAATATGTTTATGTTATTATTAGATTCCATTTAACTTCCTTTCATAAAACTGGTACACACATACAATAAAAACAGTTGATATGTTTTTCATTAAAGGAATTAGTGTAGTTTCTTGTTAATCCTGCTTATAATAATGCTAAAACTTATTAAGTTGCATTTCAAATGTAAACAAAGGCCATCTCTTTGTTTATTTTTCCTACCTTAAATGTGCATGTACAACATGTACATCAACCATGTGGTTCCATTAACCACACACATACATTGTGGTTTTACTAGTATGTTGATACTCACTCAAGTCCAATGGAGATGAGATGTTGACCTATGAGGCGAACGATCTCTTGATCTGTCTGCGAGAGAATACGGGCTGGTGGCAGCACGTCCCCATTCGCAGTGTCGCCATTGAGGTGACGCTGGTGCGCGCCGTTCGTACACGGCTGGTGCATGGCCTCGGGCCGGGCTTCCGGCGACAGCCTGCGGGTCCGCTTGCGCGGCGGCCGGTGCCCTGCGGCCTCGTCTCCCGACTCACTGGAGGCCAGGCTGCCCGCGAGTGCGCGCACCGATCTCACCGGCGCGCCCGCCGCATCGGCCGAGAGGCACCCGCGCACTGACGTCACGCCCGCCACCACCCGACTTCACTCGACCATCTCCCTTTGTTCACCACTGCGAAACCGTTGCTTCCTGATTGTCCTTCCGTGTCGACCTTGCACCCGACCTGCTTTCTGCGAGTCACGTTTCACAGAGTTGTTATATCCCTCGTAAACGTTCCGAAACGCTTGCTCACGATGCGTACACAAAAATCAGCTGAAATTGAGATTCGACAGCTGTCTAATGTCTTTCTTCCCGAGTCGCCCTTCTTGCGTTTCGAGTGACGTTTGTGTTTTGTTCGGTTGCGCATTGCCCATCGCGCGAAATCAGTGTTGTAAGTAGTTAATTGCACTGCACTGACCTAAAAAAATAAAGCAGGTATATAATAAACAATGTGTGTACAATAACAAGTATATTTTTATTTATTTTTTAAATTCAGAATTAATATTATTTTGTTATGTGATAGAAACTCTCTCACATGTATGTATAAATATATCACCTATATGCATCTATGTTTTGATATGAAATTTACACTACATAACGGATGCACAATAAATAAGCAGGTATATAAGTAATGATGTACTGAATTATAACAAGGATATGCAATGAGAGATTTAAGAAATCGCATGGCAACACTGTTTTACCCTGTTTGGTATCGTTCTGAAGTAGTCAACACATTTCAAAGCTGTCATTTTAATGCCAAAAATGGGAATTCAAAATATTTGTATTCATAAATTTTCGTTTTCCTAAAAAATAATGGAAGTTACTGTGATAAGAGTTGCGTTATTATATTTATTCATTCGCCCAATTAATTTACAATTACTTATTAATGTCCGGAACCAGGTATGTATGAGAAATAATATTTATAATATTACATTATTTATACAAGTATCAAATACAATACTAATTGTATACTATACTAAAATACATTATAGCGTACAAGTAACATTCTATTTATGACATTACAGCTGACGATTTTCATTGAAATAAAGTATATTTTATATGTTTTAGGGTGGTGATGTTATGCAGGAGAACATAACAGCCAATGTTTCAGAGGACACAGTAACCCTGGAATTTATGAGGCTCGATGGAGTGTATATTTCACAACTAGTCGATTTTACTAATGTAAGTAGAATTATTAGTGTATGAATTAATATGTAATACATATGTAAGCTGAATATTTTTATTGTCAGAGTGCCAAAGTAGAAGCTGTATTTCCTCTTTGAATTTAACACAGAATTAAGTCATAATACAATTATTATTTATTGCTTTTGGTACAGTTATAATATTTCTGATATTAAGTGTAAGTACTGAAATATAATGTCTAACAAACCATTATTTTAATTTTTTGTTTATCTTTCAATTATAAATTATTTTAATAAGAATAACAATCCTTCTAATATTAAAGTATATTATGTAAAACTACCAAATACAAAACCTGTAATATTGCATGAAATGTCTTGTTGACTACAAGAACATCTATACATATAATAAGAATGTAAATCTAATGTGTGATGTGATGATTTCATTAGTCACTGTTATTTTACATTAGGTTCCACAGGGACACTACTAGTTATCAATATAAATTAAATGATACCAAAATGAGGTTTATTGTGTGCATCATGCAAATACTAATTTTTTTACTTAATTTCTTATACACTTGGTCCTTATGAAAAACAAGTGATGAAAATGTTTTCACCGAATATAAAGTTAGTAAAGTTTTAAGAAATAACAATTTTTATAAGCACTACACACTTAACAAGATGTATTATCTTGTTGTGGTGGAGTGGGGCAAGTAGCGTGTAGCTAGAACAAAAAATACTATATTTCTGTTTGTCTTTATTTCACAGGAGGTAGAAGCAATGAAAGTTGTTATTCCTGGAGAAGAAGAATTAGGCCAGACTGGTCACCAGACTCTCTGTTTTTTGACTCATGCAGCTCAGGCTGATTTCATTACTCCTGATGCTATGGCTAAATTAAGACAGGTTATCACTAATTATCACTAAAATAGTCTATAATAAATATTAACAAAGTTACTATCCACATCTGTACATATTGGTTTGTGATATAATATTCACTATGATTGAAATAATCTGTTTCGGTTGCTTTGTTTATATAATACATGTGTATTATATTTATATAATAAAGAGAAAGTAACCAAGAGATAAAAAAAAAACATTCATACAGAGAAGTCCATGCTGATATCTTCTAAAACTACTCTTTAATATTCATGAGGGATAACCCACATACACCATTGTTATCTTTTACATATTATTAGAATATGGGTAATTGATTATTTGTAAAATTAATTTAATCAATATGATACTAATCCCTATCCAATCAAATATTTCAGTAAAATTGCGTATTCAATGGATACCTAAGAACTATCACAGATTTATAATTGCTGGTGTTTATTCAGTGTTCAAAAATAAGCCATAAGTTATTATTTATTTAGGTTTCAAAAATTATTGTGGTTTTTCTGCCAAAGGATGTATGTACCACTATAATTATAACATTTTAATTGTTTTTTGACTACAACATATTTGTACATGTAAATATGCATTAATTTCCTATCTATTAAAATGCATAGTGTGTTGAATAGCATGGAAAAAGTAATTGTTTCTACAATTTTATTGATAACACTAAAAACCTCAACAATAGCTACTAAAGTAAACTATAAATAAATAAACTAAAAAACTACGGAAAATCAGTTGACAAACGCAGGAGAAAAGGTACTGAACTATATTGTCTTTGCCTATTGAAATATAGATGATCACATATAAAACTGTTTGAGTAATGAGATAATTATACTGAACACATGTGTAGCCAAGATGAGGGCAGGTTGCTAGTTATAAATAAACAATGATTTTAAGACTAGATAGACTGTTCATAAGCTAGTCCATATGATTATATTATTATTTCTTGTAATTTAAAATGTGTTCCAGTATTATTAAAATTTTGCAAAAATCCTATAATTAATTTAAGAAACTTAGCTTTATTTGTTGAAAAGTTTAGTGTTTTCTTTTTCAAATTTACGAATAATATAGAAAAACCCTGGCACTGTACGTGTCGCGGAAGAAGACAAAGGTTGGCGCCAGACAACGGCGACGGCGTGGGCGGGCCGCGCCGTGCGCTCCCTCTCGGCAGCGGGGGCCAGGCACTGTGCCTCGGCCGGGGAACGGGTTTATCTGCGCTCTGCAGATCTCGCACGGTGGCCTCCACGACCAGGTACCAGCTTCTAAACAGCTAAACACTATTTAATTGATCAACCAATTAACATGATATTCAGGATAGTGATTCCATCCATTTCCAGAAATGCAGCTCTCTCTGTACTTCTGCTAATCGGGATTGTGACAACAAAAATATGTATTATGTTAGAAAAAAGAGAATATAGAAAAAAATCAGATCACATTTATTGCCAGCTCTTCTCCATGACTGGATTGTTTATTGGAACTTGTGGTACTCATATAGCCTTCTCAGAGTATAAATTAAATAATTTTGATTTTGAACATTTCTTCTTTTAATTTTTATAATTTTATTGATGTCTTTATGTCAATTTATATATCAATAGAGTGTAATATGAAGTAATTAACATTTTAAGAAAGTACGATTATTGTAAACACTGTATGTGCAATGATGCATATTTTCTTGCTTTGAAAAAGTGAAACAAGCGAAGTAGTGTGCATGCTCTGGACATCACAAACGAAGTCGCGGGTATTCTCTAGTAATAATATATTACTGAAAACTATAAACATCAATATCACATTCGAGCATAAAATCCTTCTAATTACCTCTTCAAATGCAAATAGTATGAGCCACCTTCGATAAATAGTTTGTTTCATTTGATTACAAAAGGTTTGTATCATAAGTGTAATAGGATAAAGAAAAAACAATTTTGTTGGTTTCACACAGAGATCCTTTGGAATTAGGATTAATTAAATAAAGGATTAATTAATTATTAATTAAATAAAGGGAGAGAGGGATCATCACAATTTGATATGGTGTTGCATGAGTATTATATAAAAGTCACCAAGATTTATATGGATATTAAATATTGATACCATGTTATAGGCACAACTCCGGTATAAAGAGTACTAGTTTTTTAAACATTTGTATTACATTTTGACAGGCATGGAACAATCATTTACATCAGCAGTAACAGCCTTTCCTCCACATGCACTTCTTTCGGATACATCTGATGGTAAACCACCGCTCGGGGCTTGCGTGTCAGAAACAGATGCCAGTAAAGAGTGCATTTGTCATTTGGAGGTAATTTTGAGGAATTATTTCTAACCAATAGTCAGTTGTTAAGTAATCCAAGTTGTGTGGCTTAAATCATTATTTAAATTTATAATGTAGGTCTGTGTGAACTGGTACCCCTGTGGCCTGAAATACTGCAAAGGTAAGCCGCAGGGCGGACTGAGCTACCGTTGCGGTATCAAGACATGTCATCGCTGCTATCGGTACCACTTCTATGTGCTACGTCGTGATGCGTGCCCCAATTATACGTGACGACGTCTCCGGGCGCCGCCCGAACTTCAGAGTTTCCTAGTGCAACCGCTCCTAGCTTTATACTTTTACAAATACTCTAGACAATAGCTTCAGAATATTATGTACAAGTGTATGTAAATATCTAAAACTTTTCGATATCGAGTGAAATGTTCTTTGAAATGGTATCGCTCTTTTAATCAAAAAAATATATAACCAAAACATTAAATTTATCTTTAAGAAAAATTCAATGCTTTGTTTAAGTCAATAGTAAAAGTAAGAATAAATCACATTATAAATAAATATTAATTATTATATTGTTATCTGGTCCTTACAGCAAAAAATCAGTTGTAACATAAATACTTTAAATAAGCATTTAAAAAGAACTTCCTAGTTAATTCATTTTTTTATATCATTGACTTAGTTAATAAAGTAACTATCTACGGAAACTTAAGTTTTTCACACAATCAAATAAAAAAGGGAATAACAGTCATCTATTTTCGTTGTTTTCATTGTATCTATGTGGTTGTTAAATTGGAGTTATATTCTGGCGACAATAATATACTTTTGGTTAAACTCGAAAATCGATAATTTTCACATAAATCTCAATTTAATTAAAGGAGCGATATGGTAATAAAGTTGTGGTAAAGGTATTTGCTTATATGTTAGGTAATGCAAAGGTATTTGCTTATTGAACTAGTCTGCTAGCAATGTATAAGATGAAATTCAGAAAATGAGCTTTAAGTAACTATCTATTTATAAGTTGTTACAAACTTGAAGGTAAACAATTTCAGACATATTCATTATATTAGTAAACTTTGTCTTCACTCATGTGAATCTATAACTGTTGATATTATAATTAATATGAATAAAAATATATTTGTATTTTATATCACATATTTATTTACATTTCCAAATAAATTCTAATATAAACAAATAGAACCTAATTAACTTTAATTTGACTAAATGAATTTTATTTATTATTTTGATGACACAGTTTAGTTAAATATTCTATGGACCATAATAATTATGTATATAAATAGAATAAATAAATTTCTTACTAGGACACTAAGGTAGGCAACACTTAACGAAAAGGGATGCTTCTAACTAAAATACAAATTAGAGAAGTCTTTAACCTTCTAGCAAGATAAGTTTTTTTTTTGTAATTAAGCATAATTTAAGAACAAGGCTCATAAATAAAAAAAACACCTTATTCCTGATTCTGAATATATACAACTCAATATTGCAAAAAACTGCAACTGCGTCTGTCTGTGTTTGCATGGCAATATAGCTTATGTATTCAGAATTATTCTTTTAATGCTCTGATCATTTGATCACAATCCCAACTAATGTTAAATGATGATGAGGACTTAGATGTTAAACATAGAGGGTATTGTCTTTCAAACTACCGGAATACATCTATAGGTGCTTGGTGGCATTTTCACCTCAGAAGTGGTAGCTAGACAATCAAACTACCACCATGCTATGGTTTCATCATGTTCTTTCTTCACCGAATGCTTTGGTTCATTTATGAGGACTCAAAGCTTTGTCAATGGCTGCTGTCTGAACACACTAACCATTATCATTGTACATTCATTTTTTATATCATCATAATTTTTAAACCTCATCTCACTTAACTATCATTGCGACATATATGTGTACCAAGCATATATACCTCAACAACTCTTATATATATTTCGTATCGGATAGATTTTTAAATTTAAACTATCATAGGTATTATATAGAATTTAATTTCTATACTAAACTCATTCAAGTTGGTAAAATTCTCTTAATTTATTTAAAGAAGTCACCTTAGTATAATAAGATAATTGATTTTAGTTAGATATGCAATATTTTGTCAAAATTAACACAGTAGATCTAATTAATCACCATTATTATCATGATAACTATGTCTATGTCATCAAAATTATAAATACAAACAGGCTACATTGTAGTTAAATATATTTTCAGTAACATCCAGGGAATGGCTCATGCCTATTCTTTCTCAACACAAACTGTATTTTTCTTTCCATATCTTCATTGTAAATTGATTTACATTTTTCATGGTTCACTCGTCTTCTTGTCTGTTCCAAATAGAGAAATTTGTTAATTTTACAATTTAATATCATATTTATTGAGAACAACAAAGTATTGTTAGCAATTTATATTGTAAACTTGAACGGACTGATAATAATATTCCACTGAATGCACACTGTACAAAATAAGGGGCAGATACTCATAGGTTGTAAACTATGACAGAGATAAGCATGGGCCCTATATCGAAAAAAAAGAAAATATAAACAGCACCTACGAGACCGATAGGCCCTAGTCAGTTCTTTATTTGTTTATTCCTAGTACTTAATTAAGAATAACCTCTACATTTACATAATTATTTATGTAATTGCTGTATTTTGTTGAAAATATTTTCTTTAGCTTGTATATTATACACAATGAATACCTGGAAAGGTTTCTCGTAGTATCTTGAGAGCCTGTATTGTTGCAGAATTCCTTCTTTCCCAAGAATTCGGTTGACTAGTCTACAAGCGCTATCAACATCGTTATTCTTGACAAAAACAGTACGTGCTATAAACGATGGATGTCTGTTGGAAAGTAACCTCAGAGTTAAAAACATCTTGGTGCAATTTCATAAAATTTGGAATATGATATTATATACTACTTGTACAACTATCTGTGTATCTGTGATTATATACAACAGGTTATGTTTTTTTTTTTAAATTTATTAAGGCCACTGGATACAAGTCCTTTAAGCCTAACTTAGTATTATAACCTATCTTAAATAAAACAGGTTATGTTTTTCATAGCATTGCCAGTGACCAAATTTTATTTCCCAAATTTCTATATACTTAGGGAAACCAAAATTCTAATTTCCCACAGAATTAGGTACTTCGGAAAAAAAATCAATAGCGGAAAAATAACAGATGTTTTAATTTATTACTTGCAGTACTGACTTACGTATGATCGATATCATGTTTTGTAAGATGTGAACTTGTTATATATATAGGTATCGCTAAAGTTCTAATTCACTCTCAGGTTGTCAAGTTGACTAAGTTGACAAGTATCTGCGCAGCAAACAAAATATACCTAAATAAAATATATACCTACATATAAATTAAACAGTTAAATTTATTTAATATTTAAGATGCCTTATTTCAGAAACAACGACGTTTTTAAATCATCTCTGTAATAGCTATTAAAGATACCTCAATAAATGTTGATAGGTGATTTAGGCCTAAATCATATTAAGAACATATTTTTCTTACGGATTCTTTTCCAAATATGTTTCGAGTCTTCACTATCTGCAAGTGTTGAACTGGTAGCGATTTTCAAGTTTATTATTAAGGGCATATCAATAGATATTGATCATAGCGCAAACTGGACACTAGCCATGCAGTTTTTGTACATATTTAGGAAATCGCAAACAGACTTACTAGTAATTAATGTTATTATTAGACTTATATCCTAAAAAGTTCTTCTAATTGTTGTTTGTTGCAGCGTTGATATTTAGCATATAGTAGGGCTTTATGATAATGAAACAAATAATATATTTTCTTAATATTTGGCAAGTTTTAATCACTATCCATCAAATATCGATAAATAAATGAAAAGTAAAATAATCACATATTTCCATTCTCAACAAATCCCCGATTTAGTTCAGTTTTCTCGTAATTTGTGAAAACGTTTATGAATTGGCCACCCTAGCATTTGCAAATACAAAAAAATATCAGCGCGATTTAACCACGGAATTTATAAGAAAACAACTACTTATAAATTTCTTGGATTTAACATAAATAACTTTCCAGATTAAGTTTTTAACCGGAGTATTGCATTTGAATACCAGCAATAAAAAAAGTGCATGCAATGATTTTTTTTTCGAACTCTACGCTATTGATAAGGCAAGGTTTTAACAGCTGCACCGGACTACTAAGGCGAGCGTTTAAGGCACTCAGCCGATTTTATTTGGGATACAAAATAAGGGGCAGATTCTCATAGGTTGTAAACTATGACAGATAAGCATGGGCTCTATATGGAAAAAAAAAATGTAAACAG
Source organism: Antheraea pernyi (assembly GCA_015888305.1). NCBI lineage: Eukaryota > Metazoa > Arthropoda > Insecta > Lepidoptera > Saturniidae > Antheraea > Antheraea pernyi. The sequence goes on along the minus strand of MU159437.1, from coordinate 167,290 downwards.
CACCTACGAGACCGATAGGCCCTAGTCAGTTCTTTATTTGTTTATTCCTAGTACTTAATTAAGAATAACCTCTACATTTACATAATTATTTATTTAATTTCTGTATTTTGTTGATATTTTCTTTAGCTTGTATATTATACACAATGAATACCTGGAAAGGTTTCTCGTAGTATCTTGAGAGCCTGTATTGTTGCAGAATTCCTTCTTTCCCAAGAATTCGGTTGACTAGTCTACAAGCGCTATCAACATCGTTATTCTTGACAAAAACAGTACGTGCTATAAACGATGGATGTCTGTTGGAAAGTAACCTCAGAGTTAAAAACATCTTGGTGCAATTTCATAAAATTTGGAATATGATATTATATACTACTTGTACAACTATCTGTGTATCTGTGATTATATACAACAGGTTATGTTTTTTTTTTTAAATTTATTAAGGCCACTGGATACAAGTCCTTTAAGCCTAACTTAGTATTATAACCTATCTTAAATAAAACAGGTTATGTTTTTCATAGCATTGCCAGTGACCAAATTTTATTTCCCAAATTTCTATATACTTAGGGAAACCAAAATTCTAATTTCCCACAGAATTAGGTACTTCGGAAAAAAAATCAATAGCGGAAAAATAACAGATGTTTTAATTTATTACTTGCAGTACTGACTTACGTATGATCGATATCATATTTTATAAGATGTGAACTTGATATATATCGGTAGATAGGTATCGCTAAAGTTCTAATTCACACCCAGGTTGTCAAGTTGACAAGTATCTGCGCAGTAAACAAAATATACCTAAATAAAACATATACCTACATATAAATTAAACAGTTAAATTTATTTAATATAAGATGCCTTATTTCAGAAACAACGACGTTTTTAAATCATCTCTGGAATAGCTATTAAAGATACCTCAATAAATGTTGATAGGTGATTTAGGCCTAAATCATATTAAGAACATATTTTTCTTACGGATTCTTTTCCAAATATGTTTCGAGTCTTTACTATCTGCAAGTGTTGAACTGGTAGCGATTTTCAAGTTTATTATTAAGGGCATGTCGATAGATATTCATCATAGCGCAAACTTGACACTAGCCATGCGGTTTTTGTACATATTTAGGAAATCGCAACAAAGAGAGTTACTAGTAATTAATGTTATTATTAGACTTATGTCCTAAAAAGTTCTAATTGTTGTTTGTTGCAGCGTTGATATTTAGCATATAGTAGGGGTCTATGATAATTAAACGTCAGGGAGCCCCACTCCCTACTTATCCACTTTCGCAGAGACTTCCCGCACTTGTATGAGACGCCTTTTCCTCAACTCTATCTCCCTGGAAGCCGGAGGCTCCCCACTTCGCTTCGTGTCTGAATTCACGGCGGCGAGAATTCTTGCCTCCAGCTCCCAGGGCAGGAAACCGGCGAGCGTGAAGGCTGCTGCCGAGGACATCGTGCGGTACGCCCGGATCGGTGCTCCGTAGGCAGCCATCGCTCGCACGACTCCCATGTAGAGTCGGCGGCACCTGGCACTCGGCCCCCCTATATTGGGAAGCAACCGACCGAGCGCCGCCGCAGCTCCAGCAATAATTATAAATAATACTTATATGAGTTATTGAAACATATATGTGTACCGAACATACATACCTCGACAACTCTTATATGTATTTTGTGTCGGATAATTTTTCTTAACTATTTCCATTCGATAAGGGAAAAAGTACAACCCTTCCACTTTCATGTGTAAGCATGTGTGCGTGCACGTGTGTGGAGGTAATTTGTGTAATATTGTTGCAGTGTTGTAAGATTTTGTGTCACTGTATCGCGCGAGCAGCGCACTCAAGGGCTCCATGCCGAGGGAACGGACTTAGCCGGTACTTGAGCCGCTGCCGAGGGGGGCCTAGTCTGGTGCGCGGGAGCGAAATTTACCCCCAGACCATGGCGGCGTGATCTGTGGCTACGCGGGCATGGGCGTGAACACGCTCTGTTTGGAGAGACAGGCTGGTACTGATCGTTCACTGCCGTTATTTCGAAATCAAAAACACTTTATTCAATTTAGGCCCTAAGAAGGCACTCATGAACGTCAAAACTACCATTTCTTCGGGAGGGTCGGTAAAGTATGTCATGGACGTCTTTTATAATGCGCAACGTTCGGTACGGGTTCGTATTTTACGGCAGATACCACTAACGGACTGGGATGATTCACGGCTTTTTGAAAATAACTAATCGTAAGTGATTTTACGTACGCCCAGATAGAAGGTGTCTTTAGGTCCCTATGGAAATCGACTCTCCGTACATACCACGGGGTACCGGCCACTTTACGTAAAATGCGGTTTTGAAGAACTTGAAACTTATGAAAATTCGAATATTCTTTCGACATATGCGCAAAAACGGGACAGCTATATGTCATCACGGAACGTATACACGTCTTATACAAAGTGGGTTTGTGTCTGAGGGACATTTTACTCTTATTACGAAGCAACGGATGGAGACGACCCAAACCCTTAGCGGCCTTGTTTCGCACTCTGTCTATATGTGAATTGAACTTTAACCGTTTATCTAATGTAACACAGAGATATTTGACTTCTTCGGCCGAAGGTATATCGGTTTCATGTAGCCTAATAGGTTCAAGATTACTAACGCGTTGTTTAGGATTGAAAAGTATTGCGGCGCTCTTATCAGGATTAACTACTACGTGCCATCGACGAAACCATTCACCGAGTGTCCAAACGGCCTTTTCGATACGCTTCCTAAGAAAGTCCGACCGCCAACCGGAAGCGTATATAACTGTATCGTCAGCATAACAACCTTTTTTTTAACGTGGAGAGAAAATCCATCATGGACTGTCAGGCCCCCGGGGAGGGCCTGAGTTGAGTCGACCGCCAACTGCGTGCTGGGACGTAGCTGCCAGTGCCTTACGGCGACTTTAAACGACTAAAACTCCACGGCAAACCGTACGCCGCACTATGGGAGTGTCGCGAAGGAGCGTGAGCACGCTCCGCGACACCTCCGGCGGTAGGCGCTTTCACGCCACACCCAGCTGAGGTACCTCGGATACGAAACTGCCCGCCGAACCCGTGCAATGGGAGGTCGAGGCCCCTGCCCCCTTCCCCCGGGTTCAGCCGGCAACAGAGAGGAAAACCGCTCCATCGCCGCTCCACCATCCGCCATAGCCTTCCCGAGGTTCAATCCGTCCTAAGCTACCTTATCTCCCCTCCCCCCATCCCTCGATCCAAACCCTACTCTACCTATCTACACAACCCTACCCCCACCTATCCCCTATACTTGCCTTACCCATAAAGTAAGTAGGTAATCTAGAGGTTACCTAACCAGCTTTCCCCCATTCCTCCACCCTACAATCCCTAACCATTTTTTTTTATCGTGGGGAAATCCCTTATGGATACGTCACCCTCCTGGGGAGAGGGTGGGTTATGTCCGACTCGCACGGGATAAAACACCACGGTGTACCGTCCGACCGTAGTGTTGGGGTGGCGAGGGATCGATCTATGCTTCTCTCTTTGCAGAGCTGCCCCAACGACAGCATAACAACCTTTATTTTTTTCAAGTGGGGAAAATCCTGCATAGGATACGCCTCCAGCTGTCAAGGGACAGGGGTAACAGATCAAATATCGATAAATAAATGAAAAGTAAAATAATCACATATTTCCATTCTCAACAAATCCCCGATTTAGTTCAGTTTTCTCGTAATTTGTGAAAACGTTTATGAATTGGCCACCCTAGCATTTGCAAATACAAAAAAATATCAGCGCGATTTAACCACGGAATTTATAAGAAAACAACTACTTATAAATTTCTTGGATTTAACATAAATAACTTTCCAGATTAAGTTTTTATTTTATCTGAAATATTGCATTTGAATACCAGCAATAAAAAAGTGCATGGAATGTTTTTTTTTCGAACTCTACATTATTGATCAGGCAAGGCTTTAACAGCTTCATCGGACTACTAAGGCGAGCGCTTAAGGCATTCAGCCGATTTTATTTGGGCAACTAGCTCCAGAGTGCATGGCACACCTCGGCTTGGGATGTTTTTTTAAGTGAAACTTCTTTAGTATCGTGATTTCAAACCGGATGCAACGGAAAAAAACGACAGGTAAGAGACACAAATACAAAAATGTGCAGGATGAATCCGGAATGAGACAGATATATACATACTATTTTATATTATCGGTCTCTCCTCTTTGTGCCATGCTTCGTAGCATCCCCACTCCCGTCTTCGAAGCCTGTAAATAGTGAGCCAGAGGAAGAGAGCAAATGTCGGTGTGTATGTATATTGCACACTGTTTAATACTTGTTTGTATTTGAGCATTTAATGTGTATTAGTATATGTGAAAAGTACGTGAGCTAATACTACTGTACACTCACAGACTACTAAGAGGATATGTATACACTGTATGCGGCTGCGTATTACAGCTTTTTAGTAAGAAGTCAACTTGGTGTGTTATTATTTAACAGTGTTTGTGAGTATTTTTATATCTTGTTGTGCTAAATAATAAATTCATTTTTAAACAAATAAACTTTGTAATTATCCTACCCTTTTTATATATTTTCATCTCATTATTTCGTCGATTTACTGGAGTTTCACTTCTATCGTGTGTGAATCGCAGATACACCTTTTAACGTGGGGAAATCCCTTGTGGATACGCCACCCTCCCGGTGGAGAGGGTGGGTTATGTCCGACTCGCACGGACTAAACCCCACGGTGTACCGACAGACCATAATTGTTGGGGCAGCAAGGGATCGTACCCACGACCGACCGACCAACACAAACACATAGACAGAAGACAGAATAGACACACCCACAACAAAGCAAAGACGAACGACCACCCGACCAACGACCTATTGACCCCAGACCAAACGACCCGAAACCAACCGACCCAAGACCGACCGACCAACACAAACACACAGACAAGGACAAGACAAGACGCTCGCTCGCACGACCTTCTCCTCAGCAGATGTTAGAGAGGCAACCCTACCTCTGCGTCTCGCTCTACCACGTCGCATAGCGGTGGCTGTTGGCTCCAGTTACCTTAGGCCGAGGTAGGTCACTGACGAACAGATTGAAGAGTGTGGGTGCCAGAATGGACCCTTGAGGCACACCTGAGCGTATCGGGTGGGGCGAGGATGCATGCAATAATATTTAAAAAAAAGTTTGATTTTCAATGTCAAACTGTTTTTTAGGACCTCCAATTTTTTTACATTTGAAGGTGACATTTAAGATTGTCAATATATATTTTTAATGGGACATTTTTTGGTTTGGTAATTAATGTAAATATGGCGAACGGTAGTGATATGAAATCGCTGATGTCTATAACATCCAAGTCGGAAGGTAGTACGGCACCACAGACCAGGTTACTGTGGCGGAATGCACCCCTTCATGAACGCTGTACTATGAGTGATATGATCAAAATAAAGGAAGCTTTCCAGACTGCCTATATGAACAAAATATTGCCCAATGAATTCAGGAATCTTTTAAAGACGTTACTTAACGTAGAGTACGATGATGACGAGTATAAAATATTGTTTATGAAGGTATACTGCATTTGCTTGTAATAGAAAGGCAATTAGGATACAACGGAAGGGTAAAACTGTGACGTCAGAAATCTTGTGGTGTCTCTTGAGCTTGCGTAACCTGCGAAACCTGGGTTATGGGTCAATCATGCTCGCGTATATTGCGAGAACTATACACGTATGATTCAAACATGTTGCAATATATCACTGTAAATCGCATTTCAAGATAAACCCAATATACCTTATATTCTGTAAACTGGTGACTTTAGCGTTCATAGATGTAGAGACCGACGCGGTGCAACGACAGTGACTGACGATTGATCTCTTTTTTCGTCTATCGCAGAATTGCCTGGATTGTGGGTTATTTGTCTCCCACAATGCAATTATTGGTACTTTCGTATTAAATACACCGCGCTCGCCGGCCGCCACCGCGGCCAGCTATGATTGTCTTTTTACGCAAATCTAACCTAACCTAACCGAGACGAAACTGTTTTGTTTCAGCTTAAAAATCATCAAGTCGGTAATATACAAAAATGGTACTTGGGTATTAACGGCAACAGTGCGCTCGAATTTTAACTTTTGAATTAGTTGATTAATATAAATGAAAAATAATATCAGAACGTTTTTTTGTAGAGCATTCAATTCTCTACAAAAATATTCGATAGAAATTGCAGCGTAATTTTTGGTTCATTAGTTACAAGAATCGGAAGAAAAAATATTGTTTTCTGTGTCATTTTTATGGGAAATCGTAAAATGCGATGCGGACAAACTTAATAATAATATTAAGGGCTCATATTTTCAGGGGCCTATTTCGGCATCTAAACGAAATTTTTGAGCCGGGTTCAGAGAATTTTGTTTTTTTTTTAAACGCCCTTGTATATATATGACGAAGCAAGAAGTAGAGGACGTAATGAAACGCCTAACTTCTGTCCAATGGTTACCCGCACAATAGATGAAGTTTTTATCTAGACTTCCAGATCAAGCAGAAGGTTTAATATTTTAGCCTGTAATGAGTTTGATGTAGTTTTACAGTAGATGCTGATAATATCTTTTCAGGGAATGAATCGGTTGTTCACCAGCGTAATAACATAATTGTCTTTTTAAAGATTTTTTTTTATAGTCGTCCAGGTACTATATTAAATGTGATTATGTGATCATCTAAATACTAGAACTAACAAACTGGTGAAACATGTTGCAATATATCACTGTAAATCGCATTTCAAGATAAACCCAATATACCTTATATTCTGTAAACTGGTGACTTTAGCGTTCATAGATGTAGAGACCGACGCGGTGCAACGACAGTGACTGACGATTGATCTCCTTTTTTCGTCTATCGCTGAATTGCCTGGATTGTGGGTTATTTGTCTCCCACAATGCAATTATTTGTACTTTTGTATTAAATATACCGCGCTCGAAGGTCGCTGCCGCGGCCAGCTATCATATTCTTTTTACGCAAATCTAACCTAACCTAACCGAGACGAAACTGTTTTGTTTTAGCTTAAAAATCATCAAGTCTTTAATATACAAAATGGTACTTGGGTATTAAAAGGCAACACAGTGCGCTCGACTTTTAACTTTTGAATGAGTTGATTCTACGAAAAATAATATCAGAACGATTTTTTGTAGAGCGTTCAATTCTCTATAAAAGTATTCGATGGAAATTGCAGCGTAATTTATGGTTCATTAGTTACAAGAATAAGAAAAAAATATTGTTTTCTGTGTCATTCTTATGGGAAATCGTTTTTTCCTTTCTCGAACTGACTACGCTATTGACTTAGCAAGGTCTTAACAGCTTCACCGGACTACAGGGAAATCGTAAAATGCGATGCGGGCAATCTTAATAACAATATTAAGGGCTCATATTTTCAGAGGCCTATTTCGGCATCTAAAATAAAATCTAAAGCTAAAATTTTTGAGCCGGGTTCCGAGAATTTTGTTTTTTTTTTAAAACGCCCTTGTATATATATGATGAAGCAAGAAGTAGAGAACGTAATGAAACGTCTAACTTCTGTCCAATGGTTAACCGCACAATAAATGAAGTTTTTATTTAGACTTCCAGATCAAGCAGAAGGTATAATATTTCAGCCTGTAATGAGGTTGATGCAGTTTTACACTAGGTGCTGATAATATCTTTTCAGGGAATGAATTGGTTGTTCACCAGCGTAATAACAAAATTGTCTTTTTTAAGTTTTTTATAGTCGTCCAGGTACTATGTTAAATGTGATCATCTAAATACTAGAAACTGTAACAAACTGGTGATCCCATGTTTTAGACTTAGCAAAACCAGTAATCGTTTTTTAGGTAATAGTGTTAGGTTTTACAATAAAGTGCCGAAGCATGTTACCGATTTGCCAGACTGTAAGTTTAAGCGCCATGTCAAGCTGGTTTTGGTGTCAAAAGGGTATTTTAGAGTGGATCATTATGTCAACAATGGTGATGTCTGGAATTGACTCCTCTCTGGGCATCCATTAAAAACGATTGTATGATGTAAGGAAAATATATAGCTATGTTAAAAATATGTACCAGATCGAGTTTCTTGCCGGTTCTTCTCGATAACTGGGTTGTTTTCCGAACCAGTGGTAGTTTTGACGTTCATAAGTGCCTTATTAGAACCTAAACTTAATAAATTATTTTTAATTTGATTTGACATGAACTACCAATGTATTGAAAGGTGTTAAACTTTAAATCTGTATACCTATCATTTGGTATAAGGAGTGAGTTGGTGAGTTGGGACTAGGGTCAGTTAATGTTATTACGCAACTCGCAAGACACGTAGTGTTCTATTATAGTATTATTTATTACTAGCTTCTGCCCACGACTTCGTCCGCGTGGAACAATTACTTTGGGCTAACGGTAAGGCGCAGCGGAAGCACCCAAAATGAAAAAAGCGATTTTTGAAACATTCTTTATTCTTTATTGGTGCCCCGCTACTATTTGTCTTAGCGTGATGATATATAGCCTATATAGCCTTTCTCAACAAATGAGCTATGTAACACTGAAATAATTTTTCTAATCGGACCAGTAGTACGTGAGATTAGCGCGTTCAAACAAACCAACTCTTCATGTTTATAATATTAGTATAGATATATATTTTCATGCACTCAAATACACATATCAGATTACAAGCTTCTCATCGTGCCGTGGTTCGTTAACACAATTATTTTGGTGCAATAAACCAAGCATTAGTAGCCTTGGTGGATTTGACTTTGTCTTTGACTGAAAGAGCTGAAATGTACTCCTTATAGACCATCAAAACAAAACTTAAAAATAATAAATAGATTTAGACATTTTTCTAAACTTGCAGTAGGTTTAGTAAATTTCGATTCTATGACTGGTTATTATACTGAATTTTATTGGTACGGCTAGATAAATACAAACCGAAATGGAGAAATCGAGTGGGATGAATTAGTCTCACACTTGCTTCTGGGATACTTCTGTAACGATGCGGAGAATCAGCGAGAATCATTGCAACCGCTAATCATGGGTTTGCCTACAGTAATACGCTCACAGCATCGACATCCTATCTCCAGAATATGTTTCTGCCCTGACGTAACAAAGGTAACATACATATATAAATATTTGATTATTAAACTAAGTAGTTTTTGAAAGAATATTCTATGGGGCTCCTTATACTTATAGTTTTTATCTCTACTTCTAACCCAGACATTTTGTATTTGTTGTTGTTGTAATAGAGCTGATTTTGAAAACGAGGCATTCTATTGCGGACGCTCGAGGATATCGGGTCTGCCAACAGACCTCCGCCCGATTTACTCAATTCATTGTATTCACAATACGATTATAACTAATTGCTGCTGGACTGGCTTTAAATTCTATGGAATGGAACGAGAACTACGTAACGAGTCTTGCGCTTGCCCTGACCTTTCACCAACATATATATCATTTTCTCGTGTTTAATTACTGATTTTTATTATTTAAGAGCTTCATTAATATAAAAATGGCACTGAATTTGGTCGACGAATCATTTTTAACTGTTAAGCAGCTGATACTCATATAAATGATAGTTAGTTTTACTTACAGGATCGCAACACTGACCCGGTGCAAGGAACGTACATAACGGCGAGTCGCGACGGCATGATCAACTGGTGGTCGTTAGACATGACACTTCTCAGAACCGCGTACTCTTCTAGCCGTCAGTATTACCTTATATATTTATTTCGTATTAAACTAATATAGATTTAGTAAACCAGCCCTTTAGTTAGATAGTTGACATTCCTATAATTCCTGTCCATCCAAGAAATTCCTATTTTGAAGTTTAGCAGGATGTCTCAAGTTTCTGAGTTATTATTGAATTAAGTGCTTACACTGACATCTGTAGTACTATGCAGCATTACACCTGACGCTAAGCACAGTTAAGTCCACTGTTATGCCGACCTGTAAGCCCCTTAGTGACTGAATATATAGGTATTACAAACAACAGATTATATTATAGATCAATCGTACAACAAACTAAAAGGGAGCTGCTCTGACGGGTTTATTCCCATAGGCATTAATGTAGTGGTCAAGTAGGAACAGACACCTCCATTGATTATTTGATATATACATATAATACCTAAGCGTGCCAGTGCGATGGAGCGATGGACGATACACTTGATGTAAGGTGGTTGAAATCACAATCACAATTAACATTTCCTACCACTTACGTCAGTAGATACATTTTTAGTATTTCCAAGAGATTTTAACGTACCTATCTCTTGAAGTAAGCTAAAATTAAAAAAATTAAGAGACAATAACATAATAATTGTATATTCTAGCCGTCAGTATTACCTTATATATTTATTTCGTATTAAACTAATATAGATTTAGTAAACCAGCCCTTTAGTTAGATAGTTGACATTCCTATAATTCCTGTCCATCCAAGAAATTCCTATTTTGAAGTTTAGCAGCGTTTCTTAAGTTTCTGAGTTATTATTGCAACAAGTGCTTACACCGACATCTGTAGTACTATGCAGCACTATACCTGACGGTGAGTACAGTTTAGTCCACTGTTATGCCGACATGTAAGCCCCTTGGTGACTGAATATATATTACAGACTACAGATTATGTTATAGATCAATCGTACAACAAACTAAAAGGGAGCTGCTCTGACGGGTGTATTCCCATAGGCATTAATGTAGTGGTCAACTAGGAACAGACACCTCCATTGATTATTTGATATATACATAAAATGCCTAAGCGTGCCAGCGCGATGGAGCGATGGACGATACATTTGATGTAAGGTGGTTGAAATCACAATTACAATTAACATTTCCTACCACGTACGTCAGTAGATACATTTTTAGTACTTCCAAGAGTTTTTAACGTACCTATCTCTTGAAGTAAGCTAAAATTAAAAAAATTAAGAGACAATAACATAATAATTGTATAATATGATTGAAATGGTCAGCACATTTGAAAGTTCGTACGACTTGGGTCAGTGATATGGTTTGCATGCCGGACGTGAACATCATTGTGACCAGTTCCACTGAGCGAGACCTGCGCTTCTATGACAGTACCGCTAAAACCTTCACGCTCAAGATTGTCATCAGCAGTTGGGAATATATGGTGAGATGTATATAATGATAACAACATATAAAACGTATAAAAAAATATCAATTATATCATCATAATCAATTTCTTGCACTAGTTGAGCTTCAATAGACGATAAAGCAAGAGCATTAAGTCTATCTTGACCCATACTGGCACGTAAATAGGTTTCTGAAATTTTGGCATTTCAAACATTTTCGCACCCCTCAAATCATACCGCCCTAGGCCCAGGCCTCGCGGGCCTAGGCGTAAATCCATCACTGCTTTTATAATTATCGTTACAATGTGTACTGAGCTCACACGATGCGACAAAATATATTGGAATATGGTTTATCTTTACAAATCAAAAATAAAGCTACGATATAAAATACACATATATTTTTATATACATAATATATTTTTTATACTTCATACGTTTTGTTCGAACCTGTGGATATCGGATTGACATACAACTGGTCAAACCACTAGACCACCATGACTTAAAACGTATGAAGTATAAAAAATATATTATGTATATAAAAATATATGTGTATTTTATATTACTCATTTAAATGGGTAGCACTATCGGCTGACGGTGAAGGAAAACATCGTGAGGAAACCTGAACCTGAGGAATGTTCTTGTAGTACTACTTGTAGTATGTGGGAAAACATAGACAGAACTATAGATTTCTCAGAGTTTGAAATCGCCAATTCGTCGTGGGCTGGCGTGGTGATTATGGCCATACCTTCCTTCGGGAAGAGGCCTGTGGCCATGCAGTGGGTCTCTTACAGGCCGATGATGAGGATGATGACTTCATACGTTTTACCGCTTGACTTGTCGATGTGGTCTAAAATGTATCTTCATTGCAGCTCTCAAAACACACCTATAAGTATTTGGTGGCAGATTTTTAACTTAAAGGTGGTAACTAAAAAGGCTAAAATTCTAAAAACACTGTTAGAAAAAGCTTTACCACCATACTGTGGATTCGTCTTTATGTTTTCCTTCACTGAGCGCTCCAGCTCTTTGCCGCTTAAAGCCATCAATGATTCGCGAGGCCTCATTAGCAATTATATTATTGTATACAGATCTGCACAATGTATTACCATTTCTACAAAGATAAAAATGAAAAATGCGTACTGGTATGTGGCGATGTGGGCGGTAATGTACGTTTGCTTATATTTTCACCTGTCAAACGTGGCCCTTTCCGCAATCAACCTGGACGCTCCCAAATACAACTAAGACACGTCGACCTACAACGACATGTGAGTTCTTCTTACTTATAAAATGTATTAGTATATTCTGAGCACATGTAGTGAAAATCCTTAGTATTATTATATGATACCTTTTGATCAGTCCCAAATCAGAATCAATTAGTTTTATCGTTCATGATATTCGGTATTCAACAGTCGATATCACGTCAGCTCCTGTTGTTTCCTGTCAGAGCCGCTTTTATCGGATAACAGTATTTACCTATAAATAAAGTAACCTATAGAGAAACGGCTACTGAGAGTACTACTACACTACATACTCACTGTATTTGTACACTTAGCTAATATTATTATTTAAAAAATATAAGTACCCTAAATCAGTACCTGGGAATCAAAGTGATTAATTATGCGAATCCAAGCACTACTTCATGCAAACACAGTTAATATACCTTTAACTCATACGCAAAAGCTGACAAGGGACCGAAAAATAATGAGTCCAAGCAAAACAGAGAAACACATGACGAGAGCACCAGGTACTCGGTGTTGGTATGCCATGAAATGATCATGAAACTATGAAACGTAAAACAGTAATCAGACACGTAAAAATACAAACTAATAAACTTCTTTTAAATCATTTGGTTCGACAAATGTATAAAAGTTATTAAGTACAAATTTTGCGTAAGTTATTCTTCCTGTGATACTTATATAGGTATAAGTCTCAGGTCACAAATTTTACTATTATAAATTTATCGTTTGTTTGGATTTAATTTAAAAGCGGTTTCATCATTTTAATTAAATATCATACTCGGGAAATAAATAAATAAAAAGCCAAATATTTAATTTCATACATTTTTTTAAAGCGGCGATTGGCAATTTTTAAGCTACACTGCGTTGATCTCAAAGTTATTATCTTACAAATATTTTCCTACAATCTCAGTTTTTTTATTTCATAAATTCTTCTCATTTCCTTGGCCTAGTCAAAAATAAAAGTGTTTTTTTAATACCTAGGTACGTAATACTATTTAAAAAAACAAGTTTTGTTTACATAAGATAACAGTAAAACCTTCAGAAAATGATAAAACATTCATAGAAACGATAATGTTTTTTATTTCATTCTCTCACACGTTAAATCCTATACAAGAATATATTTGTCTCTTTGTAATGTCGCTATTTTGTTTTATCGAGTGTGAAGAAGTAGTAGAAGTGTACCAGGAAAAACATCTATTGGATATACTTTGTATTAGTTTACCGTGCCTTATAGAGTTTTTTTTCAATAATGGAATTGTTTGTTAGCCTCGACTGCTACCGGAATTGCAGCTTGTAGAGCTGACACGGGTACATTCAGATTGGGTGCGTCAGGTTTCGTTCTACGCGTCCCTACATTGCGTCGTTTCGTGTGCTACTTGCCCTGACTCTCTTCTCATGTGTGACATCGCTGGTTCTAGAACCCATAACATGTTCAAAGTTGAAAAGGCAAGTATCGTTTTATTTAATTTTAATCTCTGTATTAGAAATATCTGTTATTATTAACATATTCTTAAGATCCATAACAGATTAATATCTGCAGTACAAGCTAATGTCAGTGCTAGAGAAGAACTATATTGTCGGTCATCTGTGTGGCGTTTGAGTTATTTTATATGCATATATTTATATTATTACTAGCGGGCCCGGCAGACGTTGTTCCGCCCTGATTATAAAAAAATCCTTGACAAATTATGTACTAAAACGTTCCTCATCAACCACTCTATCCACCGGTGTAAACCGCATTACAATCCGTTCGGTAGTTTTTGAGTTTATCGCGAACAGACAGACAGACGCGGTAGGGGACTTTGTTTTATACTATGTAATGATATACTCACGGACATATTTAGACTCGCCATATATACCAGTATTATGTAATTTGAAAGGTTTTCGATAAAACCGTACTATATACCATATTTCAGTAAACCGTATTTAAGTAGAACGATGTGGACTAACTTATTGTCTTGTAATGAGTCATCCTTTAATGATATAAATATTTTCAAAGTACTCACCTAAACAAATCTTTTTCTTTTTTTTGCATGATCAACTGGTGGTCGTTAGACATGACACTTCTCAGAACCGCGTACTCTTCTAGCCGTCAGTATTACCTTATATATTTATTTCGTATTAAACTAATATAGATTTAGTAAACCAGCCCTTTAGTTAGATAGTTGACATTCCTATAATTCCTGTCCATCCAAGAAATTCCTATTTTGAAGTTTAGCAGCGTTTCTTAAGTTTCTGAGTTATTATTGCAACAAGTGCTTACACCGACATCTGTAGTACTATGCAGCACTATACCTGACGGTGAGTACAGTTTAGTCCACTGTTATGCCGACATGTAAGCCCCTTGGTGACTGAATATATATTACAGACTACAGATTATGTTATAGATCAATCGTACAACAAACTAAAAGGGAGCTGCTCTGACGGGTGTATTCCCATAGGCATTAATGTAGTGGTCAACTAGGAACAGACACCTCCATTGATTATTTGATATATACATAAAATGCCTAAGCGTGCCAGCGCGATGGAGCGATGGACGATACATTTGATGTAAGGTGGTTGAAATCACAATTACAATTAACATTTCCTACCACGTACGTCAGTAGATACATTTTTAGTACTTCCAAGAGTTTTTAACGTACCTATCTCTTGAAGTAAGCTAAAATTAAAAAAATTAAGAGACAATAACATAATAATTGTATAATATGATTGAAATGGTCAGCACATTTGAAAGTTCGTACGACTTGGGTCAGTGATATGGTTTGCATGCCGGACGTGAACATCATTGTGACCAGTTCCACTGAGCGAGACCTGCGCTTCTATGACAGTACCGCTAAAACCTTCACGCTCAAGATTGTCATCAGCAGTTGGGAATATATGGTGAGATGTATATAATGATAACAACATATAAAACGTATAAAAAAATATCAATTATATCATCATAATCAATTTCTTGCACTAGTTGAGCTTCAATAGACGATAAAGCAAGAGCATTAAGTCTATCTTGACCCATACTGGCACGTAAATAGGTTTCTGAAATTTTGGCATTTCAAACATTTTCGCACCCCTCAAATCATACCGCCCTAGGCCCAGGCCTCGCGGGCCTAGGCGTAAATCCATCACTGCTTTTATAATTATCGTTACAATGTGTACTGAGCTCACACGATGCGACAAAATATATTGGAATATGGTTTATCTTTACAAATCAAAAATAAAGCTACGATATAAAATACACATATATTTTTATATACATAATATATTTTTTATACTTCATACGTTTTAAGTCATGGTGGTCTAGTGGTTTGACCAGTTGTATGTCAATCCGATATCCACAGGTTCGAACCCCGGCGTGTACCAGCGAATTTTTCGATATTCGCGTACATTTACTCATTTAAATGGGTAGCACTATCGGCTGACGGTGAAGGAAAACATCGTGAGGAAACCTGAACCTGAGGAATGTTCTTGTAGTACTACTTGTAGTATGTGGGAAAACATAGACAGAACTATAGATTTCTCAGAGTTTGAAATCGCCAATTCGTCGTGGGCTGGCGTGGTGATTATGGCCATACCTTCCTTCGGGAAGAGGCCTGTGGCCATGCAGTGGGTCTCTTACAGGCCGATGATGAGGATGATGACTTCATACGTTTTACCGCTTGACTTGTCGATGTGGTCTAAAATGTATCTTCATTGCAGCTCTCAAAACACACCTATAAGTATTTGGTGGCAGATTTTTAACTTAAAGGTGGTAACTAAAAAGGCTAAAATTCTAAAAACACTGTTAGAAAAAGCTTTACCACCATACTGTGGATTCGTCTTTATGTTTTCCTTCACTGAGCGCTCCAGCTCTTTGCCGCTTAAAGCCATCAATGATTCGCGAGGCCTCATTAGCAATTATATTATTGTATACAGATCTGCACAATGTATTACCATTTCTACAAAGATAAAAATGAAAAATGCGTACTGGTATGTGGCGATGTGGGCGGTAATGTACGTTTGCTTATATTTTCACCTGTCAAACGTGGCCCTTTCCGCAATCAACCTGGACGCTCCCAAATACAACTAAGACACGTCGACCTACAACGACATGTGAGTTCTTCTTACTTATAAAATGTATTAGTATATTCTGAGCACATGTAGTGAAAATCCTTAGTATTATTATATGATACCTTTTGATCAGTCCCAAATCAGAATCAATTAGTTTTATCGTTCATGATATTCGGTATTCAACAGTCGATATCACGTCAGCTCCTGTTGTTTCCTGTCAGAGCCGCTTTTATCGGATAACAGTATTTACCTATAAATAAAGTAACCTATAGAGAAACGGCTACTGAGAGTACTACTACACTACATACTCACTGTATTTGTACACTTAGCTAATATTATTATTTAAAAAATATAAGTACCCTAAATCAGTACCTGGGAATCAAAGTGATTAATTATGCGAATCCAAGCACTACTTCATGCAAACACAGTTAATATACCTTTAACTCATACGCAAAAGCTGACAAGGGACCGAAAAATAATGAGTCCAAGCAAAACAGAGAAACACATGACGAGAGCACCAGGTACTCGGTGTTGGTATGCCATGAAATGATGATGAAACTATGAAACGTAAAACAGTTATCAGACACGTAAAAATACAAACTAATAAACTTCTTTTAAATCATTTGGTTCGACAAAGGTATAAAAGTTATTAAGTACAAATTTTGCGTAAGTTATTCTTCCTGTGATACTTATATAGGTATAAGTCTCAGGTCACAAATTTTACTATTATAAATTTATCGTTTGTTTGGATTTAATTTAAAAGCGGTTTCATCATTTTAATTAAATATCATACTCGGGAAATAAATAAATAAAAAGCCAAATATTTAATTTCATACATTTTTTTAAAGCGGCGATTGGCAATTTTTAAGCTACACTGCGTTGATCTCAAAACATTTTAGTTAGTAAATTCGTTTTTAAAGTGAAACTTCTAAAGGCTGTGAAATTCTGATCCGGAACCCTTTGTGTGACGAAAAGTCATGGGCGCAAACACAGTGTCAGGTAGAGTGGGAGCAGTGTTTCGCTTGGCTTCGGGTATTGGAGAACAATAAAACAAGCTCTTCTCGCTTCCTTTTTGAAGGTTTCACTCTTGCCACGGATGAACTACTCACAACTTTTTTTTACTGTAGGTATAACTAAATTAGGATCCGATATTAAGAAGACCATTTGCAAAACTATCCAAGACGACTATAGTATAGATACAAAATACAAATATATTTATTTTTAAACTTTTGGAACACCTTGACTTGAACAAATCGGCTGGTCTCGATAACATACCTCACATTTTTGTGGTCAAATATGCAGCTAGCATCTGTACCCCACTTTCTCTATTATACGAGCGTACTCTCAATGAAGGGATGATGCCTCATATCTGGAAATCTGCGTTGGTTACACCTATTCATAAGACTAGTCCTAAATATATAATTAACAACTATAGACCTATTTCTAACTTTGTATTTTTGCTAGTTTTTTTTTTGTGTCATAGCAGGTAATTGAACAGGTGGGTCATCTGATTTTAAGTGATCACCACCGTCCATAGGCACTGACAACACCAGGGGAGTCGAAAGTGCGTTGCCAGTCTGTGAGGGAAAAGGGAGGGAGGGAGAGGGTAGAGGGGAGGTGGGCCTCCGGCGCTCTCACTGATCTAATGAAACGCAACAATGCAAGCACTGTTACTTCACGTGGGTTTTCTATGAGAGTGCGGATGAGACCCCCAAACACCTCTTGTGTGTGATCCTCTGAAGCCTACACGAAACCGGATTCTGGAAAAGCATGTATTGCCTCCGAATGAGGTACAAATGCTCTCAACCAAAAAAGTCCTGCAGTTCTTAAATACTATAGGACTAGGCGGACAGCTTTAGTAATATGGGGCGATCACAATAGATCAATACTGGTCGCAGTGATACAGGATTAAGGCCTGCATAGCTCCTTTTCCAGAATAAAAAAATACGTACCTACTAACGGCACGTATTAACTTAACATTTGAATAGGAAATAAACTTTTAAGAAGAACAGCATGTCCGGTGAAGCTGTTAAGGCCTTGCTAGGCAAATAGCGTAGTCATTTCGAGAAAAAAAAACTTTTAACAAAATTCAAGATAAAAGAAAGAAAAGGAAAAATACGTTGTAGTTTTCTGACTTGCCGTTAAAGTCCCTGAAAAGTTCTAACAAGACGGCCTCCATCTTATTAATTCATTGAAATGATTGCAAGAGACTTGTAGTATCATTATGTAATCGATAGTGACAATAATATTCTAATATCTATTGTAGGAGATTGGGTGCAAAAATAAAATAAAAAAACGAAGTAGCTATATGTAAATATGATATAGAAGGAATAAAACTGCAACAACCAAGTGTGTATTGTATTATTGAGTAAAATTTTATGTGTAAGCACGTCCGTACTGCGTACCTACTTATTATTTGGCGAACCCTTTGCTTTGGAAGTCGCGTCGCGCCGCGTCGTACGGGGTGGGCGAGAACTGACCACAATGGGCGTAAGTATAACCGGTTGGTCCGGTCGCAGGCTCCGGCGCGCCGCTGTCATCCCGCGGTTTCCTCTGATCGGGCCGCGGGCGGCGGCGATGTGCAACAAAACGAACGTCCTAGTCCCTCGAGACAGCACGAGAGATGCATTAAGGCGCGATTTATTCAAATAAAGGCTATTTTTGACTGCGAGCGTGTTTCTTAACGAAGTCAGATTTATTTATTATTCATTAGGACTTCGCAGTCCTGTGTCTTTGCGTTTAGTTTTTATTTTGTAAAAGTTAGATAGTTAAAAGTTGATCGGTATCAGCGACATTATATCATTAGCACAGACTACATTGATTCTTTAGCAAATGTTAAATAAAATAATATATATTAACTAAAAGTATGACTTTAAGGAGCTAGTAGAGATACTATATTTATTAAATCGAAGAGTAATGCACAATACTATTTCATTTATTTAATTTTTAAATATTCTGAATTATTAACATTGACGATAAACATTCGATAGAGGCCATATGAAATGGTTAAAAATAATTAGAGATAACCAATAGAAACTTGGAATATGATACAAGATAAGTTTCAAAATTAGAGTGTAACATTTTTTTAAGGTTAAGAGGATGTTAATCAATTTTAAATAAATAAGAGACCTTAGTTTAATTTATATCTACATAAGTTAAGTTTAAATTAAAATACAGTGTAA
The DNA here is from genome assembly GCA_015888305.1 of Antheraea pernyi. Taxonomy (NCBI): domain Eukaryota; kingdom Metazoa; phylum Arthropoda; class Insecta; order Lepidoptera; family Saturniidae; genus Antheraea; species Antheraea pernyi. The sequence continues at coordinate 147,782 of MU159437.1, read as the reverse complement.
ACTTCAATTAAGTCCACTCGATTTAACGATATACTTCGTAAAACATCGAAATCCCTTGCTTTGGTTAGTTTACCTTCGTTTCTTCTCACGATTTAGCAACAAATATTAATAACGCTATAAAATGCTTTGAATGTCGCTATACAAAATTTATATTATAATTATCAAAGTAAAGTATAATGAAGTGAAACTATACATAGGTGGTGTAAGTGATATCGTCTTCATATTGTTTAAGCATGATCGAACATACGAAATACTTATTTAATTAAATCACACCATTAATTAAAATAAAATAAATAAA
>MU159437.1:134070-146544 GCA_015888305.1 Antheraea pernyi | reverse complement strand
TTTTTTTTACTCTTATCCCACCTAATTAGGGTCAGCACAACATGGTTGTCATGTTGTGATGAATGATTTAGCTTAATATTTACGATCGACCGCCTAGCTGACATCATCGCCTAAACAGTATCTATACATATAAAATAAGAATGTAAATCTAACATGTCTGTACTTTATTACATTTTAGTAAAAAAAATTGTTCCCGTTGTCTAGAAATATGTAATAAAAAGAGATTTCAATTATTTTTAGAAATGTCTGTCTGTTTGTTTCTATACGCATCACTGCTAAGGTACTGTGTGTACGATAAAACCTCACCAAGAAAATCATAAAGCATATCCTCGAGTACATTTAGTCTTGGTTTCATTGAAATCGATCGACACTATAAAAGTTATTGTAATTTTAATGAGGACGCGACTTAAGTATGAGAGAAAAGTAGATAAGTAAATGGACTTGATACATTCGGATAATTTTATAACTCACTATTTTTTACATTAGGCACCACGAGGACGAAGTCACAGGTACAGCTAGTCAAACATATTTCAATACGTAGGTACTTAATATCCAGGGTATCCACTGCTTCGCTTTCGACGAAGAAGCCCACATACTCGTTACCGGTGGTCCGGATTGCGCGGTGCGCGTTTGGAACACGTTCGTACCGGGCAAGGCTAACCTCGTTCTTTTCGGGCATCACGCTGGCATCACGTACATTGTGCTTCAGAATAATGGACAGACGATTTACTCTTTATCCCGAGACAGGGTCATCAAGGTGTGGGACGTACAGGGACAAATCTGCCTTCAGGTTGGTGAATATAATAGGATTTTAGTTCGTCAAGAGACACAGGGCGACATTATAGAGACAACTTAAAGATGGATTATGGATATTTTAGTCGGTTGGACCTGTGAAGGCCCGCCAGGCCAATAACGTAGTCAGTTCGAAAGAAAAAGGACTATGGATATATCGATGATTGTCGTTTATTTTTAATTACACTATGATTCTTTAATATTAGACAGCAGTACCGTCACTAGGATATATTACGGTGAAAAACAGACTAAATAAAATTTCATGAAAACATTTTAGTTAGTAAATTCGTTTTTAAAGTGAAACTTCTAAAGGCTGTGAAATTCTGATCCGGAACCCTTTGTGTGACGAAAAGTCATGGGCGCAAACACAGTGTCAGGTAGAGTGGGAGCAGTGTTTCGCTTGGCTTCGGGTATTGGAGAACAATAAAACAAGCTCTTCTCGCTTCCTTTTTGAAGGTTTCACTCTTGCCACGGATGAACTACTCACAACTTTTTTTTACTGTAGGTATAACTAAATTAGGATCCGATATTAAGAAGACCATTTGCAAAACTATCCAAGACGACTATAGTATAGATACAAAATACAAATATATTTATTTTTAAACTTTTGGAACACCTTGACTTGAACAAATCGGCTGGTCTCGATAACATACCTCACATTTTTGTGGTCAAATATGCAGCTAGCATCTGTACCCCACTTTCTCTATTATACGAGCGTACTCTCAATGAAGGGATGATGCCTCATATCTGGAAATCTGCGTTGGTTACACCTATTCATAAGACTAGTCCTAAATATATAATTAACAACTATAGACCTATTTCTAACTTTGTATTTTTGCTAGTTTTTTTTTTGTGTCATAGCAGGTAATTGAACAGGTGGGTCATCTGATTTTAAGTGATCACCACCGTCCATAGGCACTGACAACACCAGGGGAGTCGAAAGTGCGTTGCCAGTCTGTGAGGGAAAAGGGAGGGAGGGAGAGGGTAGAGGGGAGGTGGGCCTCCGGCGCTCTCACTGATCTAATGAAACGCAACAATGCAAGCACTGTTACTTCACGTGGGTTTTCTATGAGAGTGCGGATGAGACCCCCAAACACCTCTTGTGTGTGATCCTCTGAAGCCTACACGAAACCGGATTCTGGAAAAGCATGTATTGCCTCCGAATGAGGTACAAATGCTCTCAACCAAAAAAGTCCTGCAGTTCTTAAATACTATAGGACTAGGCGGACAGCTTTAGTAATATGGGGCGATCACAATAGATCAATACTGGTCGCAGTGATACAGGATTAAGGCCTGCATAGCTCCTTTTCCAGAATAAAAAAATACGTACCTACTAACGGCACGTATTAACTTAACATTTGAATAGGAAATAAACTTTTAAGAAGAACAGCATGTCCGGTGAAGCTGTTAAGGCCTTGCTAGGCAAATAGCGTAGTCATTTCGAGAAAAAAAAACTTTTAACAAAATTCAAGATAAAAGAAAGAAAAGGAAAAATACGTTGTAGTAATTAAATAAAAACTAAATAAATGTTAGAGTGTGACAGAGTGTATGTGTGATAGTGAGTGAGTGTAAGTGTATGTTGTGGTATGACAGATCACAGATATGTATAATTTTTAGGATGGATGCTAACAGAGTATCTTGAATAGGTTTTCCGACTGTTCATTAATAATTGTTAAATAAGGATATCATCTTGTTGTGATACTCATACAAACATGCAATTAAAGTTGATATAATTATTTAGACGTACATCGATATTCCATCGCAAGTGGGGGAACGGACTCCCATTTCCGCAGTGTATAACCGTGGCACTCGTGAACTCATACTCGCCGCGATAAAGATAGCAGTTGTAGTACTAGACGAGCAACTAAACCCGGAGCACACCGACGGGTTCACGCACTCGAGAGCCGTCGCCAAGATACTCTACAATTCACTTTTCAAAATTGTTATCACATGCGGTATGGATAGTATCATTATCAACTGGGATCCGGTTACCGGTGAGTTTATTATTGGCTTTATTCAATTTTATACAAATCGATTCTTATCGGTTAATGAATAAGAAATTTACGTTAAATTTAAATACAGTACGATCCCGCTTAACGCTGTTTCGGTCTAACGCTCTTTTATTTGAATTGTGAGGAAACGTAAATATATTCATAGTAGTGATTTTGAAGAAGAGCAAAAAGGAACTTTTGACGGCGTTTCTAAAAACCAGTTTGACCACTATAACAGTAATTATTTGAGATTCGAACCGTCGGCTCCGTCGAAACATATAAAGCCCCGTACGTTACAACTGAGCTACGCGTACATGACATTTCTGTACGTAATTATCGACCACGTATGAAACATTTATGTAGACGAAACTGTCCTGCTACCGGAATTGCAGCTTGTAGAGCTGACACGGGTACATTCAGATTGGGTGCGTCAGGTTTCGTTCTACGCGTCCCTACATTGCGTCGTTTCGTGTGCTACTTGCCCTGACTCTCTTCTCATGTGTGACATCGCTGGTTCTAGAACCCATAACATGTTCAAAGTTGAAAAGGCAAGTATCGTTTTATTTAATTTTAATCTCTGTATTAGAAATATCTGTTATTATTAACATATTCTTAAGATCCATAACAGATTAATATCTGCAGTACAAGCTAATGTCAGTGCTAGAGAAGAACTATATTGTCGGTCATCTGTGTGGCGTTTGAGTTATTTTATATGCATATATTTATATTATTACTAGCGGGCCCGGCAGACGTTGTTCCGCCCTGATTATAAAAAAATCCTTGACAAATTATGTACTAAAACGTTCCTCATCAACCACTCTATCCACCGGTGTAAACCGCATTACAATCCGTTCGGTAGTTTTTGAGTTTATCGCGAACAGACAGACAGACGCGGTAGGGGACTTTGTTTTATACTATGTAATGATATACTCACGGACATATTTAGACTCGCCATATATACCAGTATTATGTAATTTGAAAGGTTTTCGATAAAACCGTACTATATACCATATTTCAGTAAACCGTATTTAAGTAGAACGATGTGGACTAACTTATTGTCTTGTAATGAGTCATCCTTTAATGATATAAATATTTTCAAAGTACTCACCTAAACAAATCTTTTTCTTTTTTTTTACTCTTATCCCACCTAATTAGGGTCAGCACAACATGGTTGTCATGTTGTGATGAATGATTTAGCTTAATATTTACGATCGACCGCCTAGCTGACATCATCGCCTGAACAATATCTATACATAAAATAAGAATAGTAAAAAAAATTGTTCTCGTTGTCTAGAAATAAGTAATAAAAAGAAATTCAATTATTTTTAGAAATGTCTTTCTGTCTGTTTGTTTGTATACGCATCACTGCTAAGGTACTGTGTGTACGATAAAACCTCACCAAGAAAATCATAAAGCATATCCTCGAGTACATTTAGTCTTGGTTTCATTGAAATCGATCGACACTATAAAAGTTATTGTAATTTTAATGACGACGCGACTTAAGTACGAGAGAAAAGTAGAGAGGTAAATGGACTTGATACATTCGGATAATTTTATAACTCACTATTTTTTACATTAGGCACCACGAGGACGAAGTCACAGGTACAGCTAGTCAAACATATTTCAATACGTAGGTACTTAATATCCAGGGTATCCACTGCTTCGCTTTCGACGAAGAAGCCCACATACTCGTTACCGGTGGTCCGGATTGCGCGGTGCGCGTTTGGAACACGTTCGTACCGGGCAAGGCTAACCTCGTTCTTTTCGGGCATCACGCTGGCATCACGTACATTGTGCTTCAGAACAATGGACAGACGATTTACTCTTTATCCCGAGACAGGGTCATCAAGGTGTGGGACGTACAGGGACAAATCTGCCTTCAGGTTGGTGAATATAATAGGATTTTAATTCGTCAAGAGACACAGGGCGACATTATAGAGACAACTTAAAGATGGATTATGGATATTTTAGTCGGTTGGACCTGTGAAGGCCCGCCAGGCCAATAACGTAGTCAGTTCAAAAGAAAAAGGATTATGGATATATCGATGATTGTCGTTTATTTTTAATTACACTATGATTCTTTAATATTAAACAGCAGTACCGTCACTAGGATATATTACGATGAAAAACAGACTAAACAAAATTTCATGAAAACATTTTAGTTAGTAAATTCGTTTTTAAAGTGAAACTTCTAAAGGCTGTGAAATTCTGATCCGGAACCTTTTTGTGTGACGAAAAGTGATGGGCACAAACACAGTTTCAGGTAGAGTGGGAGTAGTGTCTCGCTTGGCTTTGGTTATTGGAGAACAATGAAACATGTGCTCTTCACGCTTTCTTTTTGAAGGTTTCACTCCTACCACGGACTTACCTACTCACAACTTTTTTTTTTATTGTAGGCATAACTAAATTAGAGAAGAACAAGCGAAGAGTCTGTCTTTTGACTCGGTACTTCGTGGTTCAGGATCAATCATTACACATACGTTTGACATGCTTTCTTTTATTATTGGTAATATTGTAGTGTAAATTAGATCTGCTATGGTGTAATTCATTTGGATTATAGTGAAAAATATTTTGTGACGATAAAATATGCATAGTTTTCATAAGACGAAATGTAGAGTAGGCAAAACGATACTAGGTTTCTGGGACCACGTTTAGAAACATTTTCTTGATAAATTGAGCGCCTCTCGGTATAGGACATATTGAATTCAAAAATCGGTTTGAAAAATGGTCCTTAATAAACAAGCTTCCTCAGATTGACGTTAATGCCGTTCTTAAAGATTTTTGATGCTTTATAGGATTTGGCGATAAATTTGATTGTTCGGAATTACTGAGTAAGATTAACTTGCGTGTACCAGCTGTGCCTAGCAGAATCCATAGTATACTTTATAACCCGGTTGTTAAGGCGACATACAGGCAAAATTCGTAACATAATTAGAGTTGGTAACAGTGCTAATAAATTAGTTAGTGATCTGAATTTAGATTTGTTTAACACAACTGTTCAGAAACTCAAATGCGTTCTAAATTCCACTTTTTTTGGGTATTAATTTCCTTCTTCGGATTCAAATTTTCTTATGAAAAATGAAAAATTTCTTATAGATGCGGGAACTTGAAAATGGCCTGCCTTCATTTATGTTTAAATATGTAATGTATTTTTTTTATTTAGCTATAAGTTTCCCTAAGAGTTAAAAAAAACTTTACAAAATATTAGCCTTAACTATGCCCCAAACTAGGCAATGCTTATCTCATGGAAGCCTAATACCCGATTACAGATTGACTTAATTGATGGTGGCATGTATTAACTTAACATTTGAAGGAAATAAACTTTTAAGAAGAATTGTAGCATGGTGAAACTGTTAAGGCCTTGCTAGGCAAATAACGTATTCATTTCGAGAAAAAATAAACTTTTAAGAAAATTAAAGATGAAAGAAAAGGCAAAATTCGTTGTAGTAATTAAATAATAACTAAATAAATTTTAGAGTGTGACAGAGTGTATGTGTGATAGTGAGCGAGTGTAAGTTTTCACAGATCACAGATTTTTAGGATGGATGCTAACAGAGTATCTTGAATAGGTTTTCCGACTGTTCATTAATAATTGTTAAATAAGGATATCATCTTGTTGTGATACTCATACAAACATGCAATTAAAGTTGATATAATTATTTAGACGTACATCGATATTCCATCGCAAGTGGGGGAACGGACTCCCATTTCCGCAGTGTATAACCGTGGCACTCGTGAACTCATACTCGCCGCGATAAAGATAGCAGTTGTAGTACTAGACGAGCAACTAAACCCGGAGCACACCGACGGGTTCACGCACTCGAGAGCCGTCGCCAAGATACTCTACAATTCACTTTTCAAAATTGTTATCACATGCGGTATGGATAGTATCATTATCAACTGGGATCCGGTTACCGGTGAGTTTATTATTGGCTTTATTCAATTTTATACAAATCGATTCTTATCGGTTAATGAATAAGAAATTTACGTTAAATTTAAATACAGTACGATCCCGCTTAACGCTGTTTCGGTCTAACGCTCTTTTATTTGAATTGTGAGGAAACGTAAATATATTCATAGTAGTGATTTTGAAGAAGAGCAAAAAGGAACTTTTGACGGCGTTTCTAAAAACCAGTTTGACCACTATAACAGTAATTATTTGAAACCAATTAATTGACAATGACCCAAGTTTTGACTGGAGTTCAAAGGCAAGACAGGGTTTTTTATGGATGCCGTATTCACTTCGCAACAACTTCTTACAGAGTGCAAACGGAAAACGCAAATTACATTAGATACCTTCTGGATAAAAAGGCAGAAAATTGAAAATACAAAAGAAACTGAATGATCTGATATGTAAACATACTGACTTAGAATTTTATTTAATCTTATTTGTATAATAAACATAATCATTACTTATATAATCAATGTCTTATTTGTTTATTATGTTTCTATATTTGTAAGAAATATTTTTTGTTTTATTTTATAAGATTAATCAGTTTAATAGTAACTTAACACCACTATTTCCATGCTTTCGTTTAATGCTGTTTCATATTATGCTCTACTTTGATGGAACGGCGAGATTTTCTTCACTTACCGTGTTATAACAGTTTTGAACAAATTTAAACGTGGTAGTTAATTAAAATAGCATATTGTCATAGGGAAGCGCAACGCTTTGGTTCGTGACGCACACACTCGATTACTCCACGGGGAACTGATCCCTGTTGAAATCACCGCTGCTTGCTTTGATCCTGGTTACCAGTTGCTGTTAACTGGAGCCAGGGATGGTTCTCTAAAGGTAACCCAATTTTCTGATTTTTAATCCTTTAGTAATACTTATTTGAAGAGTATATTTTACACATGCCTTGAAATATTTGAGTGTTCAAAAAAGCTAAATTATTTAAGAACTTAATATAACAACGTGTTACTTGTTGCTTAAACAAAGCAAAGCCTACTTTGGTGAAAAAGTCATTCGTTTCCAATGCTGCCAGGTAATTACAGCTAGGCAATGTGAGATGCCTGTAATGGCGCCAATCAGGGATCCTAATAAATGGCAGCTCACTTACTGCATCCTGACTATCACCGGTCGTACCGGGCAACCGGTCCATCGGGACTGATAGAACTGGACGAGAGAGTGAGTCTGCACGAGTGCAACTGCATAACCACTAAACGCGCAGATGAACTTTGGCAGGATTTCGGATTCCGACCATAAGCCATATGGTGATGGAATAGTGGTGGCGGTGTGCTATTATTTTTATTTTGCCATTGACGGATACGTCAAGGAGGACATCATCATCATCATTTGTTGGTCAAGCTTAATATAACTTTGCATGGTAATTAAGCGCATACACTTTTTTGGAAAAGACGACTTTATCCAGAAATGCTTTGTTAATAATAATTTAGTATTATTATGCACGCAATAGAATTTTCATTCTGAGACAGAATGCCTTAACGTATTTCCGATGTATCCAGGTTTGGAACTTTAACACGGGACTTTGTTTACGGACCATGAACATTGAATATGATTGTGAAGTGACGAACTGTTTCTGGGTCGAGGGAAGGTATCTTTTATTCTCTTATTATATTATGTTTTACCATTTTACGATCGTCAAATTTATTCCATGGAATAAATAAATACAACGAGTAGAGATACTAATCTGGAACTATCCACTGTAAGCAACTATAACTCAAAATTCTTACCCAGTGGTATACCACTGGTGTGCACACAGTGGCACAGCACTGATTACATGACGTGGGTAATATAGTAATAACATAATACAATGTTCTAATGTCTGCCAAGTAGCCGACATCGTGTTGTTTAGAGCGCATTCAAAAGCTACCTAACCATCTGTTAACATGTAAACTTATTATCAAAGCGCTAGTTTACAATTCAACATTTATACCAACATAAAAAGGCTTGTCCGGTGAAGCTGTTAAGATCTTGCCAGATCAATAGCATAGTCAGTTGGAGAAAAAAAAACAATATATAACATTAAATATATTTTATATATATATATATATATATATAAATATGTGTTGAGGATCCTGGCTGTGGGCTGGAACCGTCATATAACAGAATTTGAAGATACCGGTACAGCTACGACTGGTAAAAGTTGGGAGACGCGTCACTCTGATGACGTGATGGCAGCTGCTGTCAGGAGCCCGCTTTCTCTTGCCACTGCCTCTTATAATTCGGAACTGCTGCTTTGGAAGCTTGAAACTGGACAACCTTACAGGTCTATAGTATGCGCCATTTTTGCACTTTTAATATCTCCCTGCATAATTAATAGAACAATGGAATGAAATATTGTCATTACTTTAATCATCGCTAGACTGTATGAACAATAATGATCTCATCATCAGACTGTAATTGGCTACTTTTAGTAATTACCATTTAATACTCTCAGTCGTAATTGACATGTAATAATTTATACTATTATATTCATGGAATGTGTCTGTTTGAAATTTCGTGACAGTAGTTTCGCATTAAAAAGTAAGATGTAGTACATTACGTCTGAGCATTTCCGAATTTCAATTATGTATTACCTTAGTGAAATAAGAAATAGATTTATTGTCGGGACCAAAACAATTGAATTAGAAATGTATACAGGAATAAAAGTGCTCAAAAGCTAGCAATCAATTCAGCAACATGCTGCAGTACTAGTAATGTAACAGCGCTGCTTTCAAATCAGATTAAATCAAAAATAGTTTATTCAGTTAAGGCGTTTATGTACATCAAAACTAACCAGTTCGGAAAACAACCCAGTCATCGATAAGACTAGATGGCTTCATTTTTAGAACTTGTGGCACTTAGCTGTCTTTGATTATATATGCCTCATATATAGTAGTACACTTCTTCACAAGAATATTTCAGGTTTGCTTGCGATGTTTTCCTTCACCGTCGGCCCATAGTGTTACCAATTGAAATTAATAAATGTACGCAAATGCCGAAAAATTAGTTGATAAATGTAGGAGTTCGAACCTGCGGACATCGGAATGGTATTCCACCGCTCAAACCACAAGACTACCGCTATTTTTTATGATTTGCATTTTATTGTTAGCACTAAATGCGTCCACTTCTCTCCGCTGCATCCGTTTTGCTGTTTGGAGGATAATTTTGTTAAATATTATTTTCCTGAGCTTATTTATGTTGTATACAACTTTAAACTAGTGCAATTATTAATCATTGGAGACAATACTTAAACATTTTTTCTGTGGTGTTTTTACTGATATTTACTTTGAATCTGGCGCTTTCTCTTTATTGTGGCAGGCGTTTCTCGTGCACTGAGCCTATGCTCCGGATCAAGATGCACTATAATAAGCGCGAGGCAGCGAAGACAGGAGGTTCTGCAGCTAGTATTTCTACCGGAGGACCTAGAAGATCTCATTCATTAAAGCGACCTAGGTAATACTACGAATCATAACAACGTTTGTTTGAGTTTATCACTACATCTTATTTAAGAAAAGTCCTCTACCATGTCTGTCTGTCTGTTCGTCATATGCTCAAAAAATACTGACTGTGCACAGACCACAGGGTCTACGCACGTTTGGGTAGCGCATACGTTCGCTAACACTTCATCAACAGTATAATGCACGACTTACCTTGTTGTGTTGGTTTTGCTGTACCGCTGATGTAGCCGGATAACGTATGTTAACGTATAAACACAGTACACTCGAGTTCAGTGTTAGAGACCGCGCCACATTCACAATTTGATTTTGTAATGCACTTTGGTTACGTGAAAGGTTCGTTGTTTTTATGCGACGACGTTGTGGGCTCTCGAGCAACAGTAATTTTTTTTAAAATGAGAAATGATTTCGTATTGACGATGTCCGCACACTGACAGTACATAAAGTAATTCATGAGGAAGGTTTAGGTATATGATTTGTTAAGGTTTTTTTATTATTAGGGCAGGACAACGTCCGCCGGGCCCGCTAGTACTAACACAAGTATAACATAAGATCGATTAGGATACTTGTAATTGTAATTATCATTCATTTTTTTAGAGATACAATAAAGCAACGACAGTGTACCTGATGGTAGGCATGATACAGTCCAAAAACAACGGCGACCACCGAGAGATGTATAATCTATTAACAGTCATCGCTCTCATACCAGCTTACAAGTATCTCAACTGCTGGAAATATAGTAACTGATTCGGAAACTCGGTACGCCAGAATGTATTATATGCGTGTTACGCTATGTGTATGTTGGTTACGATCCAGCCTGGTATAATTGTTGTGTGGCAGGGCAAAACAATACAGCAAAATCTAAATTTTAACAGAGATTTAGAAAGGTACGAATAATATTATATTAACTGGTGATGTAAAGGTTATAAAAACTATATGATTATTATAATATCATGGCGTGAACTATAATAATAAAAAAAATGTGAATTACTAGTGTATGCTTGTTTTTTATTTGTCTATATGTTTTTTGGCTATTGACCACAAACTCACCTGATGTTGAATGACAAAGTGGCCCAAGATGGTAATCACGCTAAACGAAAACAGACTGCAGTGTCCGAATACCTTAACCACTGAACCATCATCCCTTCCGCTTATTAAATAGTTATGATACTTTTACTGAACTCTTTCGGGTGTTGTAGGATTCACGCAGTTGTGCCGTGTTTGGTAAATAGTGGAGTAAACAAAAGGTACACTTGTAACGGTCGACTTCGTTATAACGCGATGAAGCGAAAATACGACGGCGAGAGAAGCTGCTTCTTCATCATCATTCATCTTCATCATATCATTAATATTCTCATTAACACGAATACACAACCTTCTTATTCTTGTCAGAGAGCACACTAAACTAATGACACTAAGTAGCAGCAATTGGGCTATATACAATAGACATTCCTGAGCGACATCTTGTACTGTGAAAGGGCGATTGATTTCTTCATTTGATAGTCTGATTATAAGTGCTAACCAACCATGTTTCTAGGACGTTCCGACACGTTTTGTAAAGCCGCGAAGGGGACTCTAGTCAAGGAATGAGAGGTGTACCTATTTAAATTTCAAACTCATTTTATATGAGCGTGTGCATCGTATTTCACAGAAAATCCTTAATGACTATTAATTCTCATTTTAATAAGACTGTAATAAGTATAATTACCAAGAGATTACCAAAGTCCATATTTTCCGTAATTTATTTCTACGTTATAGGTGAAATATTTCAAAAGTTATATCAGTTTAATGTCGGGATCAATAATAACTTACATAATAATTTTCTTATTTGAATGTGGTTAAGGAACTAATTTCGTTGTTATTTACTTCATTCCATAACATTACTAACAAACACGTTTAGAGAATTCTAATGTATTTTATACTATTTCAATTTTTATATACATTAATTATGCCTATTACGCGTCGCTTAAAGTAAATTCGTTGAGGGAATATACAGAAAAAAAAGAATGATTTACCATATTTTTCATATACGTCACTAGATTTATTTGGAATGATATTGTATGTATATTCACTGTAAGCACAGTATGGGCGGTGGTCGCGAGTCGCTGAGCTCGTCGGACGCCATGCAGAAGGCATACGCGCGCCGCGTGTCCGTGGTGTCGCTGCCGGCGCGCGCGCAGCACATGCGGCAGCTAGCCGTGCACGCCATGATCTTCCTCCACAGCCGCCCGTGTGCCATGCACGTCGGTAAGTACCGGGTCCCTCTTCGATTCTCTTCTCTCACATT
>MU159437.1:85701-122761 GCA_015888305.1 Antheraea pernyi | reverse complement strand
TTTTTTTTACTCTTATCCCACCTAATTAGGGTCAGCACAACATGGTTGTCATGTTGTGATGAATGATTTAGCTTAATATTTACGATCGACCGCCTAGCTGACATCATCGCCTAAACAGTATCTATACATATAAAATAAGAATGTAAATCTAACATGTCTGTACTTTATTACATTTTAGTAAAAAAAATTGTTCCCGTTGTCTAGAAATATGTAATAAAAAGAGATTTCAATTATTTTTAGAAATGTCTGTCTGTTTGTTTCTATACGCATCACTGCTAAGGTACTGTGTGTACGATAAAACCTCACCAAGAAAATCATAAAGCATATCCTCGAGTACATTTAGTCTTGGTTTCATTGAAATCGATCGACACTATAAAAGTTATTGTAATTTTAATGAGGACGCGACTTAAGTATGAGAGAAAAGTAGAGAGGTAAATGGACTTGATACATTCGGATAATTTTATAACTCACTATTTTTTACATTAGGCACCACGAGGACGAAGTCACGGGTACAGCTAGTCAAACATATTTCAATACGTAGGTACTTAATATCCAGGGTATCCACTGCTTCGCTTTCGACGAGGAAGCCCACATACTCGTTACCGGTGGTCCGGATTGCGCGGTGCGCGTTTGGAACACGTTCGTACCGGGCAAGGCTAACCTCGTTCTTTTCGGGCATCACGCTGGCATCACGTACATTGTGCTTCAGAACAATGGACAGACGATTTACTCTTTATCCCGAGACAGGGTCATCAAGGTGTGGGACGTACAGGGACAAATCTGCCTTCAGGTTGGTGAATATAATAGGATTTTAATTCGTCAAGAGACACAGGGCGACATTATAGAGACAACTTAAAGATGGATTATGGATATTTTAGTCGGTTGGACCTGTGAAGGCCCGCCAGGCCAATAACGTAGTCAGTTCAAAAGAAAAAGGATTATGGATATATCGATGATTGTCGTTTATTTTTAATTACACTATGATTCTTTAATATTAAACAGCAGTACCGTCACTAGGATATATTACGATGAAAAACAGACTAAACAAAATTTCATGAAAACATTTTAGTTAGTAAATTCGTTTTTAAAGTGAAACTTCTAAAGGCTGTGAAATTCTGATCCGGAACCTTTTTGTGTGACGAAAAGTGATGGGCACAAACACAGTTTCAGGTAGAGTGGGAGTAGTGTCTCGCTTGGCTTTGGTTATTGGAGAACAATGAAACATGTGCTCTTCACGCTTTCTTTTTGAAGGTTTCACTCCTACCACGGACTTACCTACTCACAACTTTTTTTTTTATTGTAGGCATAACTAAATTAGAATCCGATATTAAGAAGACCATTTGCAAAACTATCCAAGACGACTATATTATATATAGCATTGTAAAAAACGCCTCAAAAGCATTAGGTTTTGTACTCACTCTTTTGTGCGATCTCATCTCGAATATGCATCCCAAATTTGGAGTCCCTCTTACAGTATATACAACACTCGTACTAAACAAATACAAAAAACATTTCTTCGTTACCTACAGTTTAAATCTAAAACATATTTATCAAATTACACATTACGCTGTAAAAAGATTCATATACTTCCATTGTATGAGCGCAGAAAAATAGCTGATATACTATATCTTATTTGTATACTCACTGATAAATTTGATTGTTCGGAATTACTGAGTAAGATTAACTTGCGTGTACCAGCTGTGCCTAGCAGAATCCATAGTATACTTTATAACCCGGTTGTTAAGGCGACATACAGGCAAAATTCGTAACATAATTAGAGTTGGTAACAGTGCTAATAAATTAGTTAGTGATCTGAATTTAGATTTGTTTAACACAACTGTTCAGAAACTCAAATGCGTTCTAAATTCCACTTTTTTTGGGTATTAATTTCCTTCTTCGGATTCAAATTTTCTTATGAAAAATGAAAAATTTCTTATAGATGCGGGAACTTGAAAATGGCCTGCCTTCATTTATGTTTAAATATGTAATGTATTTTTTTTATTTAGCTATAAGTTTCCCTAAGAGTTAAAAAAAACTTTACAAAATATTAGCCTTAACTATGCCCCAAACTAGGCAATGCTTATCTCATGGAAGCCTAATACCCGATTACAGATTGACTTAATTGATGGTGGCATGTATTAACTTAACATTTGAAGGAAATAAACTTTTAAGAAGAATTGTAGCATGGTGAAACTGTTAAGGCCTTGCTAGGCAAATAACGTATTCATTTCGAGAAAAAATAAACTTTTAAGAAAATTAAAGATGAAAGAAAAGGCAAAATTCGTTGTAGTAATTAAATAATAACTAAATAAATTTTAGAGTGTGACAGAGTGTATGTGTGATAGTGAGCGAGTGTAAGTTTTCACAGATCACAGATTTTTAGGATGGATGCTAACAGAGTATCTTGAATAGGTTTTCCGACTGTTCATTAATAATTGTTAAATAAGGATATCATCTTGTTGTGATACTCATACAAACATGCAATTAAAGTTGATATAATTATTTAGACGTACATCGATATTCCATCGCAAGTGGGGGAACGGACTCCCATTTCCGCAGTGTATAACCGTGGCACTCGTGAACTCATACTCGCCGCGATAAAGATAGCAGTTGTAGTACTAGACGAGCAACTAAACCCGGAGCACACCGACGGGTTCACGCACTCGAGAGCCGTCGCCAAGATACTCTACAATTCACTTTTCAAAATTGTTATCACATGCGGTATGGATAGTATCATTATCAACTGGGATCCGGTTACCGGTGAGTTTATTATTGGCTTTATTCAATTTTATACAAATCGATTCTTATCGGTTAATGAATAAGAAATTTACGTTAAATTTAAATACAGTACGATCCCGCTTAACGCTGTTTCGGTCTAACGCTCTTTTATTTGAATTGTGAGGAAACGTAAATATATTCATAGTAGTGATTTTGAAGAAGAGCAAAAAGGAACTTTTGACGGCGTTTCTAAAAACCAGTTTGACCACTATAACAGTAATTATTTGAAACCAATTAATTGACAATGACCCAAGTTTTGACTGGAGTTCAAAGGCAAGACAGGGTTTTTTATGGATGCCGTATTCACTTCGCAACAACTTCTTACAGAGTGCAAACGGAAAACGCAAATTACATTAGATACCTTCTGGATAAAAAGGCAGAAAATTGAAAATACAAAAGAAACTGAATGATCTGATATGTAAACATACTGACTTAGAATTTTATTTAATCTTATTTGTATAATAAACATAATCATTACTTATATAATCAATGTCTTATTTGTTTATTATGTTTCTATATTTGTAAGAAATATTTTTTGTTTTATTTTATAAGATTAATCAGTTTAATAGTAACTTAACACCACTATTTCCATGCTTTCGTTTAATGCTGTTTCATATTATGCTCTACTTTGATGGAACGGCGAGATTTTCTTCACTTACCGTGTTATAACAGTTTTGAACAAATTTAAACGTGGTAGTTAATTAAAATAGCATATTGTCATAGGGAAGCGCAACGCTTTGGTTCGTGACGCACACACTCGATTACTCCACGGGGAACTGATCCCTGTTGAAATCACCGCTGCTTGCTTTGATCCTGGTTACCAGTTGCTGTTAACTGGAGCCAGGGATGGTTCTCTAAAGGTAACCCAATTTTCTGATTTTTAATCCTTTAGTAATACTTATTTGAAGAGTATATTTTACACATGCCTTGAAATATTTGAGTGTTCAAAAAAGCTAAATTATTTAAGAACTTAATATAACAACGTGTTACTTGTTGCTTAAACAAAGCAAAGCCTACTTTGGTGAAAAAGTCATTCGTTTCCAATGCTGCCAGGTAATTACAGCTAGGCAATGTGAGATGCCTGTAATGGCGCCAATCAGGGATCCTAATAAATGGCAGCTCACTTACTGCATCCTGACTATCACCGGTCGTACCGGGCAACCGGTCCATCGGGACTGATAGAACTGGACGAGAGAGTGAGTCTGCACGAGTGCAACTGCATAACCACTAAACGCGCAGATGAACTTTGGCAGGATTTCGGATTCCGACCATAAGCCATATGGTGATGGAATAGTGGTGGCGGTGTGCTATTATTTTTATTTTGCCATTGACGGATACGTCAAGGAGGACATCATCATCATCATTTGTTGGTCAAGCTTAATATAACTTTGCATGGTAATTAAGCGCATACACTTTTTTGGAAAAGACGACTTTATCCAGAAATGCTTTGTTAATAATAATTTAGTATTATTATGCACGCAATAGAATTTTCATTCTGAGACAGAATGCCTTAACGTATTTCCGATGTATCCAGGTTTGGAACTTTAACACGGGACTTTGTTTACGGACCATGAACATTGAATATGATTGTGAAGTGACGAACTGTTTCTGGGTCGAGGGAAGGTATCTTTTATTCTCTTATTATATTATGTTTTACCATTTTACGATCGTCAAATTTATTCCATGGAATAAATAAATACAACGAGTAGAGATACTAATCTGGAACTATCCACTGTAAGCAACTATAACTCAAAATTCTTACCCAGTGGTATACCACTGGTGTGCACACAGTGGCACAGCACTGATTACATGACGTGGGTAATATAGTAATAACATAATACAATGTTCTAATGTCTGCCAAGTAGCCGACATCGTGTTGTTTAGAGCGCATTCAAAAGCTACCTAACCATCTGTTAACATGTAAACTTATTATCAAAGCGCTAGTTTACAATTCAACATTTATACCAACATAAAAAGGCTTGTCCGGTGAAGCTGTTAAGATCTTGCCAGATCAATAGCATAGTCAGTTGGAGAAAAAAAAACAATATATAACATTAAATATATTTTATATATATATATATATATATATAAATATGTGTTGAGGATCCTGGCTGTGGGCTGGAACCGTCATATAACAGAATTTGAAGATACCGGTACAGCTACGACTGGTAAAAGTTGGGAGACGCGTCACTCTGATGACGTGATGGCAGCTGCTGTCAGGAGCCCGCTTTCTCTTGCCACTGCCTCTTATAATTCGGAACTGCTGCTTTGGAAGCTTGAAACTGGACAACCTTACAGGTCTATAGTATGCGCCATTTTTGCACTTTTAATATCTCCCTGCATAATTAATAGAACAATGGAATGAAATATTGTCATTACTTTAATCATCGCTAGACTGTATGAACAATAATGATCTCATCATCAGACTGTAATAGACACACTGCAGGGCCATAGGCCTCTTCCCGAAGGAAGGTATGGGCGTAATCACCACGCCAGTTCACGACGTATTGGCGATTTCAAACTCTGAGAAATCCACGGTCCTATGTTTTCCTATATGAGGCATATAAAATCAAAAACAGCTAAGTGCCAAATTTGCAGGAAACGAAAAAAATGTTTATCTATTCTCAGAGTTGGAGTTTTACTTATATTCAAAAACGAAAATTAAAAGGCTGTATTTTATTTCTTGTAGGAATTAAATGGTGATTTGCAACCAATAAGACTAGATGGCTTCATTTTTAGAACTTGTGGCACTTAGCTGTCTTTGATTATATATGCCTCATATATAGTAGTACACTTCTTCACAAGAATATTTCAGGTTTGCTTGCGATGTTTTCCTTCACCGTCGGCCCATAGTGTTACCAATTGAAATTAATAAATGTACGCAAATGCCGAAAAATTAGTTGATAAATGTAGGAGTTCGAACCTGCGGACATCGGAATGGTATTCCACCGCTCAAACCACAAGACTACCGCTATTTTTTATGATTTGCATTTTATTGTTAGCACTAAATGCGTCCACTTCTCTCCGCTGCATCCGTTTTGCTGTTTGGAGGATAATTTTGTTAAATATTATTTTCCTGAGCTTATTTATGTTGTATACAACTTTAAACTAGTGCAATTATTAATCATTGGAGACAATACTTAAACATTTTTTCTGTGGTGTTTTTACTGATATTTACTTTGAATCTGGCGCTTTCTCTTTATTGTGGCAGGCGTTTCTCGTGCACTGAGCCTATGCTCCGGATCAAGATGCACTATAATAAGCGCGAGGCAGCGAAGACAGGAGGTTCTGCAGCTAGTATTTCTACCGGAGGACCTAGAAGATCTCATTCATTAAAGCGACCTAGGTAATACTACGAATCATAACAACGTTTGTTTGAGTTTATCACTACATCTTATTTAAGAAAAGTCCTCTACCATGTCTGTCTGTCTGTTCGTCATATGCTCAAAAAATACTGACTGTGCACAGACCACAGGGTCTACGCACGTTTGGGTAGCGCATACGTTCGCTAACACTTCATCAACAGTATAATGCACGACTTACCTTGTTGTGTTGGTTTTGCTGTACCGCTGATGTAGCCGGATAACGTATGTTAACGTATAAACACAGTACACTCGAGTTCAGTGTTAGAGACCGCGCCACATTCACAATTTGATTTTGTAATGCACTTTGGTTACGTGAAAGGTTCGTTGTTTTTATGCGACGACGTTGTGGGCTCTCGAGCAACAGTAATTTTTTTTAAAATGAGAAATGATTTCGTATTGACGATGTCCGCACACTGACAGTACATAAAGTAATTCATGAGGAAGGTTTAGGTATATGATTTGTTAAGGTTTTTTTATTATTAGGGCAGGACAACGTCCGCCGGGCCCGCTAGTACTAACACAAGTATAACATAAGATCGATTGGGATACTTGTAATTGTAATTATCATTCATTTTTTTAGAGATACAATAAAGCAACGACAGTGTACCTGATGGTAGGCATGATACAGTCCAAAAACAACGGCGACCACCGAGAGATGTATAATCTATTAACAGTCATCGCTCTCATACCAGCTTACAAGTATCTCAACTGCTGGAAATATAGTAACTGATTCGGAAACTCGGTACGCCAGAATGTATTATATGCGTGTTACGCTATGTGTATGTTGGTTACGATCCAGCCTGGTATAATTGTTGTGTGGCAGGGCAAAACAATACAGCAAAATCTAAATTTTAACAGAGATTTAGAAAGGTACGAATAATATTATATTAACTGGTGATGTAAAGGTTATAAAAACTATATGATTATTATAATATCATGGCGTGAACTATAATAATAAAAAAAATGTGAATTACTAGTGTATGCTTGTTTTTTATTTGTCTATATGTTTTTTGGCTATTGACCACAAACTCACCTGATGTTGAATGACAAAGTGGCCCAAGATGGTAATCACGCTAAACGAAAACAGACTGCAGTGTCCGAATACCTTAACCACTGAACCATCATCCCTTCCGCTTATTAAATAGTTATGATACTTTTACTGAACTCTTTCGGGTGTTGTAGGATTCACGCAGTTGTGCCGTGTTTGGTAAATAGTGGAGTAAACAAAAGGTACACTTGTAACGGTCGACTTCGTTATAACGCGATGAAGCGAAAATACGACGGCGAGAGAAGCTGCTTCTTCATCATCATTCATCTTCATCATATCATTAATATTCTCATTAACACGAATACACAACCTTCTTATTCTTGTCAGAGAGCACACTAAACTAATGACACTAAGTAGCAGCAATTGGGCTATATACAATAGACATTCCTGAGCGACATCTTGTACTGTGAAAGGGCGATTGATTTCTTCATTTGATAGTCTGATTATAAGTGCTAACCAACCATGTTTCTAGGACGTTCCGACACGTTTTGTAAAGCCGCGAAGGGGACTCTAGTCAAGGAATGAGAGGTGTACCTATTTAAATTTCAAACTCATTTTATATGAGCGTGTGCATCGTATTTCACAGAAAATCCTTAATGACTATTAATTCTCATTTTAATAAGACTGTAATAAGTATAATTACCAAGAGATTACCAAAGTCCATATTTTCCGTAATTTATTTCTACGTTATAGGTGAAATATTTCAAAAGTTATATCAGTTTAATGTCGGGATCAATAATAACTTACATAATAATTTTCTTATTTGAATGTGGTTAAGGAACTAATTTCGTTGTTATTTACTTCATTCCATAACATTACTAACAAACACGTTTAGAGAATTCTAATGTATTTTATACTATTTCAATTTTTATATACATTAATTATGCCTATTACGCGTCGCTTAAAGTAAATTCGTTGAGGGAATATACAGAAAAAAAAGAATGATTTACCATATTTTTCATATACGTCACTAGATTTATTTGGAATGATATTGTATGTATATTCACTGTAAGCACAGTATGGGCGGTGGTCGCGAGTCGCTGAGCTCGTCGGACGCCATGCAGAAGGCATACGCGCGCCGCGTGTCCGTGGTGTCGCTGCCGGCGCGCGCGCAGCACATGCGGCAGCTAGCCGTGCACGCCATGATCTTCCTCCACAGCCGCCCGTGTGCCATGCACGTCGGTAAGTACCGGGTCCCTCTTCGATTCTCTTCTCTCACATTCTGAAGAAGAAGAAGCGAATAGTTTGTCTTTTGACCCAGTGCTTCGTGGTTCAGGATCAGTCACTACACCTACGTTTGACATGCTTTCTTTTATTATTGGTAATATTGTAGTGTAAATTAGATCTGCTATGATGTAATTCATTTGGATTATAGTGAATAATATTTTGTGACGATAAAATAGGCATAGTTTTCATAAGACGAAATGTAGAGCAGGCAAGACGATACTAGGTTTCTGGGACCACGTTTAGAAACATTTTCTTGATAAATGCTCAGCCTCTCAGTATAGGACATATTGAATTCAAATATCGGTTTGAAAAATTGTCCTTAATAAACAAGCTTCCTCAGAGTGACGTTAATGCCGTTCTTAAAGATTTTTGATGCTTTATAGGATTTGGCGTGTGGTCACAATCTCATTTCACGTTAAATAACGACGTGCTCTAAGAAGGTAAACAGGTTAAACTCAGGTGGAGCTCGCTCTCAACTACAGCTGCCGGAACAAGCCAAAAGCTGCAAAGATTGCTTGAACTGTCCCAAGAATACCAACCGGCGATAAAGAACTAGTGATTGTATATCAATATGATGCCAAATAATTTCTGAGTATTTTTTACTCTTAGCATCACTGATGCTGGCACTCGAGAACGGTCAAGTGCAAGGATGGTCAGACCACTCAGCCGGCGGGTACCAGGGTTCGTTCCAGGCGATACACACGGCAGGGGACTACGTCACGGCATTCGCTACCGACCTGAACAACAATTACCTATTCACGGGCACGACAGTCGGTTACGTTAAAGTTTGGTTGATGACCAACTACCTTAGGAACGAAGAGGTGAGTGCCGTTTTTCGAGAGGCCGATTAAGTTAAAATTGTACTAACATTCTTTTTAGAATCTAATCAAGTTTGATGTTACGTATTTTGCAATTTGAACAAATGTTTGTAAAAAGTGGAGTTATGATATAATGTATATTGTGGAAACTTTCAACGTGATAAAACAACTATACGTGTCAATCTTTATGGCGATCGACTGAATGGTATATAAGTTGATATACTGCAACATCGCCTTGTGGCGAGTTACAATAAACTGGACACCATAATAAACTTTTCCATGTAAGAACACTGAGGTATAGTAGATACTATGGATCTTCAATGGAGATCAAAATGTTAAGAGTTTTTCCGAAGTCATACTAAACCCCTCGAAAAAAACTTAAGATGGAATAACTTCTGATGTGTACCCAGTTTACCTCCCTATAAGGATGGAGTCCGGCGGCACTTTTCGCCAGGCCTTTGATTGAGGCGGCATGGGATCGAGAAGGCTATCAGCATGCCACCCCAACAACGGTCAGCCTGGCGAAAAGTGCCGCCGGACTCCATCCTTATAGGGAGGTAAACTGGGTACTCAAACCAGACCTTGTATCCCACTCTTATCGCGTTTCGATTACTTCCACTTTATAGTTTAAATACTCTGAAGAAATTAATTGTCATCTTTATCCATCATGTCATGATTAATTTCTTTATTTAAGTCGCTTCTACACCAGTATGTTATACAGTGTCTTGGTACAGGTATATTGCAATGACAACAAGAACACAACATTAATATTCATACTGGCGCTTATTTAGACGTTCATGTGTAGTTCTATGCAGCTGTGAGAGTCTGTCATGCCAATAAGCATAATCATTAAAAAAAAATAAACCACATTCGAATTTCTACATCACATTCGCCAGAAGGTTCCCTCCATTGAAGCTTTACACGCAGACTAATAAAAAAAATTAATACTATGCAAAAATGTAATACATCACGTAGTTTAATATTTTAATGACAATTTCACCTCTAAATGATAACCTTCGTCAAAGTAAAATACTAGGTAGTGATTTAGAACTACTGAAAGGTGTTTGTTAATAAATTTCTAACTTGGGAATAGTATAAATAGCCATTCAGGAATTAAAAAACCACAATATTGTAATTACATCAAAATATGTTGCTTCAGATTCAAATTCACTTTGACTAATACAATTGCATCATGTTAATGTATTTTGTCATTTGTAATCTAAATACATAAAAATCCAGTGTCATGATGTATATCCACGATGAACTCTGACACTACCCAACCAATGTTCGCATTTAGTATAATTTGGTCCAACTTGAAAGCTAAGAGAATTTATACTTCGATTAATGACCTAAATATTTTTTAATAATAAATTGAATGCTTGTGAATGTTGATTATTGTTATTAGTTGCACGTTTCATCAATATCGGACAGATGACGGTTTAAATGAGTCTGTTGAGTGCAAACAGTAGGAGCGAGTAGTTGCAGCTGTAAGGTATAACGTGTGGGCGGCGGCAGGGAGGACGACAAGCACGGGCGGCGCGAGCGCGGGCACGCGGGCCCGCTGCAGGACTTCCGGGAGAAGCAGAACTTCCGGCCCAGCATCAAGCTGGAGTACGTGGACGACGACGGGAGGCCGCTCCGCCCCAAGGAGGCTTTCCGCTACCTCTCGCACAAGTTCCACGGGAAGGGGCCCGGCAAGAACAAACAGGAGAAACGGATCAAGAAAGCCATCCAGGAGGGGGTATGTACTACAATCAATACCGTATGGCTCGTTACATTTCAAAATTACTCAAATCCTATTTTAGCCGTTCGTAACGTTTAAAGTTTTGATAATATACTTAAAAAGCCCTTAAAGGATTCAAATTTATAAAATAGTACTCACTATAAAAGACAATAGTATGCAAACATTTTTGAAGTTATACTTCTTTCGGCGCGTTAGGGAAAAATGATGAGAGTAAATTAAATGCACGCGCACACCGTCACGAAAAACCGACCCTGAAGTTAGCTATACTCAACTTTTTCTATTGTTAGTGTCGTTTTTTTGAAAAACGTAGAATAAGGCGAAAGATAAAATTTTTGAAATGATTTTTATTTTGTCACACCAAAGAAGTATAACTTCTAATGCGTGTATATAAGTACACACACACTTTTTTTATTGACAATTGTTTATCAAATAGTGTTAGACAATAGGTGGTAGACCACTAATATTGGAATAAAATGCATTCAAGTATAGTATACATGAACAATTCATATTTTAGACATGTAAAATTTGAATATCATAAAATGAGATTTTTTTAGTCTTTATGAACGACTATATTTGGACTTCGTTCACCGTGAATAAAAGCTGAAAATTAAAAAAAAATTAAAGATCTGCATATGAGTGATTAAAATTGGACTTGACTCATTTCAAAATGTAACAACTGGTATAACGTTAGTAGTGTTTAGTTATATTGCAAAAGTTATTTACACTCAGTATTTATACATATAAATAAAATTAAAGTATATTTTCATATAAACCTTTTTTGCTATTTCATATACTACTACCTCGTCTGCATTGTTTATAATATTTTTTTTATAATACACTGTGCGACGCATGACCTCAGTCACTCGTGGTGTAAAGTGAGGACGAGGCCTGGGATGTAACGTGCTCACGCACTAAATGCACATTCACTCTCCTTGTGATGATTGCTACATCATATGCATCAGGAAAAACCGACGCAGCAGCGCACTCCACTCCTTCGCGGTTCGCATAATAAATGACGAAGCGAAGAACTTCTATATCTCAACAATATATTTTACGTTCAATCGGAAAGACAAAACTAAAAGCAAAAATATACGAACTAAAAAAATGTCATCTGTTTACTCCGCCTCCTGTGCGTATGCGCACCACACATTGTTTACTCCATTTCATATATTGTTGAACGCGTAGTACTTATGAAAATCGTAATATTTTGAAACTTTTGTTACATTTTTTTTTACAGCTATGGTTAAAAAAAAGCATTTGACTTTACATTAAAATAAGACAAATATTTCCTTTGTAACATCATATTGACATAAACGAAATCTCAGAAACGAGCTATTTTATTTTTAGCAACTAATCTTTTGGTAAATTATTAGTGCCATTACCGTGTACGTCATGATATTACAAGTTTCTTGTGATCATTACAATTAACTAACAAGATGGTGAACGTCTAGTAAGAATTTTCCAGGGAGTTTTGTGGCAAGTCAGAGTCCATGCTCCGCGGTGCTATTTCCCATTCACTGCACTTGTACACAGTAATAATAGCCAATCTATATTACGTAAATCATAAGCAATATTACAAAATATACTGCTAATAAGACAAAACACGAATAAAATATATAATCCACTAGATGACATTTCAAGGTCCTGCCAAAAACTCGGACACAAGCTAGTTATGTGTAAGGGATAATGTGTATTAAGATTGATAATATTGTTTGCAGCTGATGAAGAAGATGAGCTCGACGGACACGCCGCTGGGCACGCTGCAGATGCTGCAGGACAAGCAGCGGGAGACGCACTCGCCCTTCATCGTGCTCAGCGGCGCCAAGCGCGACCCCAACAACTAGTTGCCCACGCCCACTCCTCCCACTCCCACTCCTCCGTCATATCTTCGCGTTATCAGTTCTATAAATGTCTCGTTACATTTCAAAATTAACTACATCCAATTTAACCAGTACTAATATTTTACGTTATTTTTCAACATCTTCAAATTTTATGTAAGATCATAAAAAATAACTAATAACCTTATAAACGGCAAAATTTGAACTTCGTTCTCGATATATGAAAACTGGAAATCTTAATAAAGTAAACATGTTACATGACTGATTAAAATTAGATTCAGCTCATTTTGAAATACAACGACTCCAAATAGTTCGGAGGCGAAGTATCGCAAACATTTTATAACCTTGTAATTTTCGCATCGTTACTAATTTGAAGATTCAAAAGCTGTATGAACAGTATTACGTCTTCTTCGTATTTCTCATTAATACTCCCTTTTTATGTATAACTCTAATCAAATTAAATAAATGGTCACATTGTAATGGTTTAACTGATTCTAGCATTCTATTTAATTCTATTATTCATTCGATTCTAATCGTAATACTGACATTTGACTTCACTTCATACATTCGAAATATGTTTTTCTATAATACAATTACATGAACTAATGGTTTATATGTATTTTCTAATTCAATATAATAAAATATATAATCAAGCATTTGTTTTATTTCATAAGTTGTTAAACAGAAATTCTATGGCTTCCTTTGATTTTATACGAATAATGTATAAAATGTCTAAATAATATTTCAAAGAGGGACTGGAATACGCTTATCAATGTCAGCGACATAAGGACAGCACCAGGGTCGCACTTAGCTATAGATGTCGGCTACTATCAGATGGGATGTCGGGCTATTTACTGCTTCGTATTTATCATGAGCATTGATTGATCAATCTCATTAATTATGAAACGATAAAAACGCTTGCGTACATTCGTATCATGTGTAGGAAAGTGGATATGTAACTATGAACAGTTTAAAATTTGGTTTAACCACTAGAATCATAAAGAAGGAAGTAAATGAAATACGTTCGTTGTTACAAAAAAAGATACGTGCGTGTACACACGTAAGAACTGAAACTTCTTTATGACATCATTTTTCTAAAAATGATCTACTATATTTACAACTTTACAGAAATTGGTTAAATAAAGCTAAATTAGATCAACGAACGTATTTCATTTACTTCCTTCTTTATGATTCTAGTGGTTAAACCAAATTTTAAACTGTTCATAGTTACATATCCACTTTCCTACACATGATACGAATGTACGCAAGCGTTTTTATCATTTCATAATTAATGAGATTGATCAATCAATGCTCATGATAAATACGAAGCAGTAAATAGCCCGACATCCCATCTGATAGTAACCGTCATCTATAGCTAAGTGCGACCCTGGTGCTGTCCTTATGTCGCTGACATTGATAAGCGTATTCTCCAGTCCCTCTTTGAAATATTATTTAGACATTTTATACATTATTCGTTTAAAATCAAAGGAATCCATAGAGTTTCTGTTTAACAACTTATGAAATAAAACAAATGCTTGATTATATATTTTATTATATTGAATTAGAAAATACATATAAACCATTAGTTCATGTAATTGTATTATAGAAAAACATATTTCGAATGTATGAAGTGAAGTCAAATGTCAGTATTACGATTAGAATCGAATGAATAATAGAATTAAATAGAATGCTAGAATCAGTTAAACCATTACAATGTGACCATTTATTTAATTTGATTAGAGTTATACATAAAAAGGGAGTATTAATGAGAAATACGAAGAAGACGTAATACTGTTCATACAGCTTTTGAATCTTCAAATTAGTAACGATGCGAAAATTACAAGGTTATAAAATGTTTGCGATACTTCGCCTCCGAACTATTTGGAGTCGTTGTATTTCAAAATGAGCTGAATCTAATTTTAATCAGTCATGTAACATGTTTACTTTATTAAGATTTCCAGTTTTCATATATCGAGAACGAAGTTCAAATTTTGCCGTTTATAAGGTTATTAGTTATTTTTTATGATCTTACATAAAATTTGAAGATGTTGAAAAATAACGTAAAATATTAGTACTGGTTAAATTGGATGTAGTTAATTTTGAAATGTAACGAGACATTTATAGAACTGATAACGCGAAGATATGACGGAGGAGTGGGAGTGGGAGGAGTGGGCGTGGGCAACTAGTTGTTGGGGTCGCGCTTGGCGCCGCTGAGCACGATGAAGGGCGAGTGCGTCTCCCGCTGCTTGTCCTGCAGCATCTGCAGCGTGCCCAGCGGCGTGTCCGTCGAGCTCATCTTCTTCATCAGCTGCAAACAATATTATCAATCTTAATACACATTATCCCTTACACATAACTAGCTTGTGTCCGAGTTTTTGGCAGGACCTTGAAATGTCATCTAGTGGATTATATATTTTATTCGTGTTTTGTCTTATTAGCAGTATATTTTGTAATATTGCTTATGATTTAGGTAATATAGATTGGCTATTATTATTGTGCACTAGTGCAGTGAATGGGAAATAGCACCGCGGAGCATGGATTCTGACTTGCCACAAAACTCCCTGGAAAATTCTTACTAGACGGTCACCATCTCGTTAGTTAATTGTAATGATCACAAGAAACTTGTAATATCATGACGTACACGGTAATGGCACTAATAATTTACCAAAAGATTAGTTGCTAAAAATAAAATAGCTCGTTTCTGAGATTTCGTTTATGCCAATATGATGTTACAAAGGATATATTTGTCTTATTTTAATGTAAAGTGAAATGCTTTTTTTTAACCATAGCTGTAAATAAAATGTAACAAAAGTTTCAAAATATTACGATTTTCATAGGTACTACGCGTTCAACAATAAATAAAATGGAGTAAACAATGTGAGTGACATACGCAGAGGAGGCGGAGTAAACAGATGACATTTTTTTAGTTCGTATATTTTTGCTTTTAGTTTTGTCTTTCCGATTTAACGTAAAATATATTGTTGAGATATAGAAGTTCTTCGTTTCGTCATTTATTATGTGATGTTTATAAACAGTGGAGTTATGATATAATGTATATTGTGGAAACTTTCAACGTGATAAAACAACTATACGTGTCAATCTTTATGGCGATCGACTGAATGGTATATAAGTTGATATACTGCAACATCGCCTTGTGGCGAGTTACAATAAACTGGACACCATAATAAACTTTTCCATGTAAGAACACTGAGGTATAGTAGATACTATGGATCTTCAATGGAGATCAAAATGTTAAGAGTTTTTCCGAAGTCAGATACTAAACCCCTCGAAAAAAACTTAAGATGGAATAACTTCTGATGTGTACCCAGTTTACCTCCCTATAAGGATGGAGTCCGGCGGCACTTTTCGCCAGGCTGACCGTTGTTGGGGTGGCATGCTGATAGCCTTCTCGATCCCATGCCGCCTCAAACAAAGCGGCGGCCGGTACGCCGTGGGGGAGGACGGAATAGCTTTTCGATAGTTATTCCATCCATCTTGGATCTTAGGATTACTCTCTAGCTTGTTGTTAGCTGTACTGAGTGTAAATAACTTTTGCAATATAACTAAACACTACTAACGTTATACCAGTTGTTACATTTTGAAATGAGTCAAGTCCAATTTTAATCACTCATATGCAGATCTTTAATTTTTTTTTAATTTTCAGCTTTTATTCACGGTGAACGAAGTCCAAATATAGTCGTTCATAAAGACTAAAAAAATCTCATTTTATGATATTCAAATTTTACATGTCTAAAATATGAACTGTTCACATATACTATAATTGAATGCATTCTATTCCAATATTAGTTGTCTACCACCTATTGTCTAACACTATTTGATAAACAATTGTCAATAAAAAAAGTGTGTGTGTTTACGTGCATTAGAAGTTATATTTTTTTGCGTAACAAAATAAAAATCTTTAAATTTTTTCACGTACTTATTCCCATAATCCTTAACACGCCCTTCATTCATATTTTCATTAATTATTATCACAATTGATAAAAATAGGCAATATTCAGTCCTTATTTATGCCGATTTCTAATAAGGCCTAGTTTGAAAATCGATATCGTAATTTTGTAGTTCGGTGAAGCTGTAAAGGCTGTAAGGCTAATAGCATAGTCAGTTCGAGAAAAAAAAAAGTAATCGTAATTTCAATTATAATTACAAATTCATATAATTTTAAATCATAGCTATGACGTTTATTTGAAAAACGTATCATCTTGTTAGCCTTATCCCACTTAAGTAGGGTCGGCACACCATGTTTTCTTTTTCCACTCTCGCCTATCAGATATCATTCATTCATACATTTTTCGATATTTCTCTACTCCTATATCCATCCACCATGATACTCAAAGTTTTCTAGTTAGATGGTTTTTATCTCTCCTCATGACATGCCCATACCATGCTAACCTATTACTCCTCTATTTCTCTGTCATTGGTGCTATTTTCAAACTTCCTCTGATATATTTATTTTTAAAAATACATTCTTCATTCTTTGAAAAAAGTTATAAATTTCAAAAATCAATTTTCCGTTGATGTCACTGATTTTGTGACCATAGAAAAATTAAAATTACCCGTTACTGTTACACACGAGTTTCGACGTGGCACTACCGCAAGAGCAAGTATTATTGAAAAAAAATATTGATTAGTGAAGACATAAGTACTTATTTATTTATTAGACATCGTCACATGAGAATTACAAAATGATTTATTATTCAGCGGCAGTTCGGACTACAGCGTGCGCGTCTGGCGCTTGTCCGGCGAGTATTTACAGACTTTGGGCAGTTTTTTGCCCTGGACTTTAGAAGTGACCAGGTTCCCGCCAGACGTCAAAAAAGTCGCCAGTTTCACAACTTTTAAGGTTATATTATTTTAAAATTTTATTGAAATTAAACTTTTTAGGGGAAGGCTTTGAAATTCTGATCCGCAACGTTTTTGTGTCACGAAAAGTAGTGGAGGTAAATACTAAGTCGGGTGTTGACAATGCAGGTTCTCGTCCGATCATCGGGAACATCGCGTCACGTTAACTATTTGTTGTATTTTTTTAAATTAAAATGTTTCCTTGTTATAAAAAAATTCACTTCTGTTGTATGCCTTTATGACACACCTTGTTTTTTTGTTTTTTTTTTATTCATTGATTAGATATACATGTCAATAAGTTTGAGATGTAAAAGTTGTGGTTGCTAAAAAAGTGTTTATTTCTTCCATAACACCGGCCTCGGTCTTATATCATTATGTAATAAAATCATTTCCATGTGTATTTAAAAGTATGTTAAATAAACAGGTGCAGAAAAAGTAAAAGTACAAATTATGAGTTTCGTGATTATTATTGTAATTATATATTGGTGTATAGCGTTGAGATGAGATTGAAAGTTGTAGTATTTTTGTAATAAACATATAAAGTCGCTGGCTGCCTGCTCACCCATACACCTTAAAACCTAGCAAAATGGCGATAACCGTGAGGTTCTCTGGTACTAGGGCCAGCAACGCACTGTGATTCTTCTCGTGTCGCAGGTGTTCATGGGCGGCGGTGATCACTTACAATCAGGTGAGCCGCATGTTCGCTTGCCACCAATGGTGTAAAAAAAGAAACAAAAAAAACCTTCATAATGAGTACACTAGCGCTGTAAAAAGGGCTCTTCAAGAAGGGAGTGAAACCAGCTTTTCAACGTCGGCAACACAACACTGATGCTTTTGGTGTTGCAGTTTGCCTCAAGTGACGGTAACCATCAGGTGGACCATCTGCCTGTTTGCTGCCTTTTGGTATAAAAAGATATATCGCGGTAGAGGACAAATGGAAGGATGAGTATGAGTGTGCAGGTGTGCAGGTGTGGCGCGGCGGGTTCGTGTCCCGGTTCGTGCCGGGGCAGGTGCAGGCGGACAGGCTGCGCGACATCACGGAGCGGGAGCTGCGCCGCGACGCGTTCGGGGCGCCGCCGCCGGAGCCGCTGCTCGGCCTGCACCTGCAGCTGCCGAGCCGGCCCGAGCGCCAGGACCGCGTGCTGCTCGACGACGACCTGCCCACGGTAACTACCAATCTCAATTCTCTTTCTGATCTCTGTCCAACTATCAGGTTTTTCTCTTTAGATTTTGCTAAAAGACATTTTTTCTTAAAGATTTGCAAAGTCTATTCCGGTTAATTTCTCAGAATATATGATATAATCTTCAGTGCTAAGTCATCAGGGTCTTGTGAGTTATCCAGCAGATCGGAATATCTATGGCTACTTTTAGTAATTACCATTTAATACTTTCAGTCGTAATTGTATGTATGTACATCACAATGTATGTAAATCAAAGGTTTTGCATCTAATTTTTGTTGGATATATATCTTAGTCACGCCTGCAATTGCTTCTCTTATATGTTGTTTTATGTATCCTACTAATTTTATTTATTTCCCCCCCGCCCGCTCCAGGTACCCCTTGCTGAGCGCGAGCTGCAGCGCGCCGCCCACGCCGCAGCCCAGCGCCGGCTCCGCGTCCAGCGCGACGGACGACCCTGCGCGCGCACACCGGTACCGTTACTCGCGCCGCATCTATACTAACCTAACACTCATTACCTACTGGACCATCTTACCTAACGTTACGTACAAACAAAAAACTAAGCTTCTCCAATGGTTTATATTCATTATTATCACAATGTATTAGTATTCATGTGAACACATACTTTTTTATTACTCTTGTTTATTTGTCACATTATGGGTTACTAAACAAAGAGTCATATTTGAAATACGCATATTTCGGAAGGCGTTTTCCAAAATCAGTAAATTTACAGTTATATATTATTTATACATAAAATTCATTGCTATTTTTCAAAATAAAATAATATTGAAAAACTTTTTTTAACATACAAAACCAGAAATAAAATATACAAATCTAAATTTCAGTAACTTGCTCTATCATTATTTAATTCTCTTTAAAATAAATACATAATAGTATTTTTTAAATAAGATCTGCACTGGTTAAAAAGAAACGGTTAATAAACACATTTTATACTGAGCCAATGTCTAGCACTTGCTCAAGTCGATTCAGTTACCAGATATCACATTAAAATGCCTCAACATTGACACCTAGCATCCTATTTACATGTATGTGTGCTATAATAATAACTTAAAGGAAGTATTATTGAAATAACTGGAATATAATTAAATAAGTACACATCTAAATATAATTAATACAATATTATATACTAGAAGGATGTAGACACCAAAGCTTTTTGTTACTGTTTTAATTATTACTATGAGCTATCAGTGATATTGTGATGAATGTAATCATAGTATATGTACGTGATGTATATAGGATTAAATAAGAAAGGCAGCGTACCAGCCGTGAGGTCCGGCTGCCTGTCCGTGTGCACGTCGACGCGGCTCCAGGCGCCCGCGTTCGCCTCCGAGGACAAGTCCACGTCCGCGTCACCGTTCGCCTTCACGTCCACCTCGTCCTCCTCCTAGCGCCCCGCAACAACACATCATTCAATGTATAAAGGGGAACACTATATCTACTCAAAGGGTAAAAATACAAAAATAGAGTGCACTCAGAATTACCACCAGGATTTGTTCTAAAAAAGATCCACTTTCACAGTTTTTTACTAAGAATTATAACAAAACTATAGAATTTTGGTAAACATAATGGTTAACTATAGACACACTATTCCTTTAACAATGATATAGAGATGGTTGTTTAATAAAATTAATAGGTTTCCATTTTCAAAAATCGATTCTGCGTAGTCCCCTCACGAAAATTTCAGTAAATTTACAACTTTCTTAAACAACAACAAAATACCTGCTTATACAACATATAATAAAGTTTAATATAGAGGACATAACATCCAAATTATCTTTACTTTATCTGAGAGAAAAAAAATAGTTATAAAGAAAGTGACACCATTTCATCTAACTTAAGTGGTTCTTAACTCGCATGAAATAAGGTTCAATTTTCCTAATTATCAGCCATCGCTGTGTGTGTCTCCCAATGCCAAAATTGAATGCCTTAAGTACATCATTTATATTTGCAGTCACAAGCAGAGCATTCACTTAACTTACGTTGAGTTAAGTTGAAGTCAACAAATTCAAGAACTTACGACAAACTTGGTATTACTTATGCAAATAAAAAAAAGTAATACAAAATATTTATGTAACAACATACTTTGTTCAATAATTTATTTTTTATAATTAAAGAAAGCTTAGCTTAGACTATTAATTCAGAATCTAATATTATGCTGCGTAATAAAATGTTATAAAGAAAGTGACACCATTTCATCTCACTTAAGTGGTTCTTAACTCGCATGAAATAAGGTTCAATTTTCCTAATTATCAGCCATCGCTGTGTGTGTTTCCCAATGCCAAAATTGAATGCCTTAAGTACATCATTTATATTTGCAGTTGCAAGCATAGCATTCACTTAACTTACGCTGAGTTAAGTTGTAGTCGTCATATTCAAGGACTTACGACAAACCTGGGTATTACTTATGCAAATAAAACAAAATATTTATGTAACAACATACTTTGTTCAATAATTTATTTTTTATATTTAAAGAAAGCTTAGCGCAGTTAGACTATTAATTCAGAATCTAAGATTATGCTGCGTAATTACTTCGTTGAAGTTTAAGCTGAGCTAAGGATAAGATAAGATTGAATATGCTCTATAGATTTCACCCTGAGTCGTGGTGGTAGTGGAATATTAATCTGATGTCCGCAGGTTCGAATTCCAGCATGTATTTACGAATTTCTCGGAATTCGCGTACATTTATTAACATAAATCGGTAACATTATCGGCTGACGGTGAAGGAAAATATCGTGAGGAAACTTGAACATGAGAAATGTAGTAGTAGTCTTGTAGTATTTCTCAGAGTTTGTAATTGGCAAGACATCATGGGCCGGTGTGGTGATTATGCCCAGAGGTTTTTCGGGAAGAGGGTTACGGTCTTGCCGATGGTCTCTGACATGCTGACGAGGATGTGAGTTACCATGGGCTGTGCAGTTTGGTCCCGGTTCCCGGCGAGCCCGTACGTGGGGATGTCCCCGAGCGTGCGGCAGAACTCTGCGGTCGCGTCGAACACCATGCCACCGCTCTGCTCCCCTTCATCCTCTTTCTCCTCCTTCACACGCTCCAGGATATCTTCCACCTGTTGCATCCATCATTGTACGCATAGTGGAATATTATTGGTAAGGGGGTCAACGTTTCAATTCCCGAAGTGTCTTAATAGGTCTACTAATAATCAAATTATTACTTATGTATTGTCAACTTTTGACATATACTTGAGAACAAAACAGTTCAATTAAAATGTAATTACTTTAATACTGTAAAGGAAAATCACAGTCACTAATATAAAATTTAGAAATATTGTTCGATATAAAATTAGCTGTTATTCTTTTAAAACAATTCATCATAGATTCAGTTGTAATAGTTAAGATACACCCATCGGTATGTGTTACACCCATCAGTATATGTTTAGACTATAATAAAGAGATATGTCTGATCGTGTTTTATTTACCACATATAATATTATGTAGAGTTATGGTATTATAGTGAGAAATACTTATAATAGTCATATGTGGGTGTAGTTATAGATATCTATAGTGATTCGTCTAGAAATAGTTTAAAATAGTATAAGTTGTTAGTTGTAAGTACACGTCTGCCGGGCCCGCTAGTTGTTACATAATTTAGAAAACAAGAAATATAAAGGGCAATAATATTTTGCTCATAACAATGAATATTTTCTTTATAGTTTGGTTATTGCACATCATCATTACCAAAATTCAAGGATTGAACAACAATATAGAAAGTATTCCATTGCAACAATTTGTAAGAGCACATCCTTCGCTGCTCTACTAGCAACAAGTCTTTTATTGCAAGAAAACCTCAACATTCTTCAATTTCAACTTCGGAATCAGCAATCATTGCTATAGTTGTGAGTCATTCGGAGGTGGCTCATAAATACTGTATAGGGAAATCACAGTCACTGATATTAAATTTAAAAATATTGTTCTATATAAAATTAGCTGTTATTCTTTTAACACAATTCATCATAGATTCAGCTCATTGAAGCCTCTACAATATTTAGAATAATATTGGAATATAATTATTGTCATTGTTACATAATTTTTGTCATTGTTACATAATTTAGAAAACAAAAAATATAAAGGGCAATCATATTTTGCTCATAACAATTAATATTTTCTTTATAGTTTGGTTATTGCACATCATCATTACCAAAATTCAACGATTGAACAACAATTTGTAGTATACCTGAGGTATGAAGGAACGTTTGTATTAGTATAAATGGTGTTAAGATGTAGTCATGCGGGAGCTGACCTTGGGTTCCTGGTGGTGGTGGTGGGCGAGGTCGAGCTGGCGGAGGCGCCGCGCGCGGGCCAGCGCCGCCTGCAGCTCCGTGTCGGGCTCCGTCTCCTCCTCGTCCACGGCGGCCTCGCTCTGCAGCTGCTGCAGGTTCACATCTGCACCCCGCAATACACAACTCCAATCTCATTTATAATACATAATCATTTACCTACATCCAGTTTCTTGCCAATTCTTCTAAATCAGTTGTTTGTTTGTACAAACCGGTGGTAGCTTAGGCGTTCATGAACGCTTTCTTAGAGCCCAAATTGAATAAAGTATTTTTGATATTAATCATGTAAGTAAATATACTGTACCGGTGTCGTCTGTTTCGAGCGGAACGAGCCCCTCGTCGTAATCGTCCACGTCAATCGGCTCCTCCTTCTGCTTCTTGCGCATTTTACCCTGAAGCAAACGATTTTATATATTACTAACATACTTATATTAACCAAAACCCTTAACTCATTACTAAGCTTCACTTGCCATAAAGTAAAACTAAAAAAATAAATAAAATTGTAGTGATGATAAGCTTAGTGATGCCAAGGAGATGTATATATGATTTTGTAGGCTTAAATCGTACAGTAAATGTGAACATGGAAGAAACAAAACATATTACCGGAATATATGCCTGCTAGATTAGTTACCACTCCAAACGCGGGCGGTATAAAAATATCAAGAACAAACACAAGCATATACCGTGATTTAAGTATGCAATATAAATAAACTGAAATGACTTATAAACTAAATTATATTTGTCAACAAACCACAAATCATTTTCATATATGAAATTATTAGTCTACACAAAATGCAGTCCTAGGAAGTAGTCTAAAGTTAGCTTAGCAAGCAAACCATAATTTTGAAGAACTTTGTTTTCAACCGGAATCGTAGTGCCGCTCAAGCAGAAATTATAAATAGCCTACCAAAGCCAAAGCCTATAGAATAATTGTAAGGCTAAAAGATCCCATCAGACTTCGTAACTATATAATAATAATCATAAATACAGTGGCATAACAAAATAATCCCAAGGAGGGTTGATGTCAGGCAGGCGGCCAATCGTAAAAATTTAGCCAAATCATATACCACAACATGAAGAACATGTTGTACCGACCCTACTTATGTGAGATAAAGGTGAGAAGAAGAAGAGGAGAGTCTATATAAATGAATAAAATTGAAGTGTCATTTTGTAATAACTAAGTAACAAAGTAACTTTTAACTAAATGGATATGAAATTATATATTGTTAGAACAAAAAAAAATTATTTGTGATGTTTTGTCTACAATGTCTATTCCATTAATCTCCGAAACAGTTAGCCAAATTTTGATGAGACTTTTACTGGTAGATGGTTCATGTCATAAGGAGTAGCTTAGGCTATTCTTATATTGAAAAAAAAAAGTGTCTTGAGTAAATATACTAAATTAATGAAGCAATATCTGGCAAAGCGCGGGTCCTATGTGCAAGGTGCACTAAAATCTTTTTGTTACATTTCACGTTGACGTAGGTGTGGGTAACAGCTTGTGTATAATATCAATCATATTATATGAAATTCACAAAAGTAAGGAGTCTCTCTGTATGATGTCCTCCCTCCTTATATTCCCGTCCTACTACCCTCACGTGTCTCGTAGCTTTAGTGAATAATAACCTGTTTATTTTATATGTCTTGTCATTATTTATTAAAATGAACAAAATCAAACTTTGATCAGACTATCCATTTCTTAATAGATATGTACCTAAGTTTTATGTATTATTGTGGGAAACATACAATAACTCTGTCTGAACACAAATTAATTAGCTTATGACACTATCTAGCGCAGACAGCGCACATTATGTATCTA
The DNA here is from genome assembly GCA_015888305.1 of Antheraea pernyi. Taxonomy (NCBI): domain Eukaryota; kingdom Metazoa; phylum Arthropoda; class Insecta; order Lepidoptera; family Saturniidae; genus Antheraea; species Antheraea pernyi. The sequence goes on along the minus strand of MU159437.1, from coordinate 97,777 downwards.
CATGACATTATGTATTGTTTACACACGGCGCCATAACGTAAAGAAAAGGTATAAGAGTTAGAGAGCAAAAACCCTGAATATACCTAATGAATGTGAGTGAGAGATACCTTCTTTTTAGGTTTTTTGAATTTAGCCATTAGCTCGTGCTCGTCCATGTAGTCGGAGGCGAGGCGCAGCTCCGGCAAGCGCAGCGACTCCAGCCGCTTGTCCGCGCCGCCCGCTATCCGCTCTCGTCGCTGCAACGCAATGTACACTCTTACTCGCAAATACACCAGCCTCATACCTATCCTAAAGGTCAGTGCATGCATTTTTCCCTACAGTTTTGCCTGACAATAAGACTTGGTCTTTACTTAAGGTTGAATATACTTAACATAAGCTAGTTAGTTGTCATCAGGGTGGGGACCCAGATGAAATATCTGGGCCTCACCCTGGACGGGCGCTGGCGATTCGAGCCCCATTTTGCGACGCTCGGACCGCGAATTGCTGGGGCGGCGGTAGAAGTGGACTTATAGCGAACAGGCGTGGCGAACGATGGCCTCCTTCTACGAGGAGGTCATCTCGCAGACAGAAGGAGGAGGCGGAGAGGGCCCGAGAAGTAAACCCTCAAAGTGGCCGTCTCTGTCAACGAAGGACAGACAGGAGGAGGCGACGCTTTGCCCAACTTCTCCTGCCACCGTAGCCGGACCGGAGGGGATGGGCCAGGGGCTCATCTCCTCATTACACAGGTCCGGCGGACGAGGGGAGGCAGCTGGTGTGTGCCCAGCCTGCCTTTCTACAGGTAGGAGCCCGGCGGACCGTAGGGGCGGCTCTACAAGGTTGATTAGCTTGTTCGATCCCTTGCCGCCCCCACAATAACGGTCTGTCGGTACACCGTCCGTGTGAGTCGGACATAACCCACCCTCTCCCCCGGGAGGGTGGCGTATCCATAAGGGATTTCACCCACGATAAAAAAAAGCTAGTTGTCAGATAGTTGACCTGTAAGATCAGGTTGAATGTGACATATTTGTGGCAATGTTTATGCACATGTTGTTCCAAGATAGTTGCTTAAAAGTCACATCTGAAGTCTGGCAATATGACTATTAACAATAATTTCAAATGAATATCATGGAAACAAAAACCAGTTATATAGAGTTCTTATACATATATATAAATTATTATTATTATATATATTATACATATATATATATATATTTAATTATAAATTAAAATTATGTTTGATGTTTGTATAGGCTAATTTTTTAAACAACTAAATAGAATTTGAAAAAAGATAGATTCCATAAGGGTTTTGTAATAATGATAAAATTCGGTAAAAGCTATTAATGAAAAAAAACAAAATGATAGCCTGTAATTAATCTTGAGAAATGTTATGTTAATATATGATTTTTAATGAGAAAGAAGTCGCGTGCACAGATATATCAAATGAATCAGTGTGTACAATGAATCATTGCAGCAGAGTATGAGACTGACCATGAGATCCCGGAACTTCTTAGCTTCGATGGCGTCATCATCCCCGATACGGAACCCCTTGCTATGCTGCGGCTTATCCTGGTCGATGAGCTCGTCGTACTTGCTGAGCACTGGCCGCTGGAACCCTAAAGACGCCTCCAGCTCTGCTTCCTCGTCGTAGGCCTGGTACCCAGCCCGGGCCTTCTTGCGCTCCTCTATGTTCTAAACATATCAACATACCACTTATTCAAATACAAAACCCTATGGCCAAAAATACGCATTTTTATTTTGGGCAACTAATGTTCTAGTAAACTATTACTGCCACTGTCGAGTAGGTAATGATATTACAAGTTTCTTGTTAGAACTTTACACGAAGTTTTTGTGGTAAGTCAGAATCTATGCTCTGTGGTATTATTTCCCGTCTATTTCACTTGGGCACAATAACCAAACTATATTAAGAAAAACACCACCAATATTACAAAATATGGAGCCAAGTAACACAAGGTTATGAATAAAATATCAAATCTGCTACATGACATTCCAAGATCCAACCAAAAACTCCCAGAATACACATGACTGTAAATGGCATACCTGGTTCTGGTAAACTCAAGATTACGTAGAACACATACTCACTTGTAGAATCAAACTTCTTCATGCTAATGGGGGAAAAAATCAAATGAGCTGCGAATTTCTGGTACGCTTTGGACTGGCACGCGAGCTACAGGCAGAATCTCGTTCTTAACAGTTACTGGCATGCTTTTGTGGGAATAATATTCTAGTGTGCGTTAACAAGTTATTCATCATATGTGTTAATGGAAAACATGTACTTCGGTGATGCTGTTCAGATCGTGCTAGGTCAATAGCATATTCAGTTCGAAAAAAAAAATCATCTACCAATAGATGTCTAAATGAAAAATTACTACTTTTGTTCATTCTGTAATGAATGAAGTTTGTACAAAACTGTATACCTATGATATTTTTCTGTTGGTAACTATTTTGTGCTGCATTCTGCACGCGGATTTACTTTCCCTCGGGATCAGTAATTTTTTTCTGGATGAAAGAATGTCCTTTTCTGTATCCCTGACAATGTGTATTCAAAATGTCATGGTACCGGTTGAACTGTTAAGACATGAAAGTGTTACAAAAAAAAACTCGCATTCGTATATATATATAATTAACAACTTTAGTTCTATACAGAGCACTGTAAGTCTTTACTGCTTTTTGTATATTGTAACATCAAGTATTACAATAAAAACGTTTTGAGATATTGTATAGCCATACTTTTAGAATCTATGCGTCCACTAAAACAATTATGTACGTGGTAGAGCCTCACCGAAGCTATTACTGGTTTCAGCATGAACGGGTCGGCTCGCCCGCAGTACTACCACCCGACCCACAGAAACACCCACGTGAAGTAACACGTGAAGCACGCATTGTTGCGTTTCGTTCAGTCAGTGAGAAAGCCAGAGACCCACCTCCCATTCCCTTCCCCCTGTTCCCATCCTCTCAAAATAGGCTGATAACGGACTTGCGACTCCCCTGGTGTTGCTAGTGTCTATGGACGGCGGTGATCACTTAACATCAGGTGACCCGCCTATGCGTTGGCTCTTATGATATGAAAAAAGGTTAAAAACCGATGGTAGTTTTGACGTTCATAAGCGCCTTCTCAAGGCTTAAACTGTATAAAGTATTTTTGATTTTGATTATATAATTATTGTTGTATTTACCTTTTTATATTTTTCATTGTCTACAATGTTGACATTTACAAGTACATCCTCGTCGTCTTCTGCGAGCACCTCCTTGTCGGCTAGCGTCAGCACAGTTTCTCTCTCATCACCCAGCTAGACAAACAAAATGTTTTCTTTTTCATTTTCGAAGTGAAACTTCTATTGGGATGATGTGAATGGATTATGGAAACGGAAATGTGTAACAAAAAAAAGATAGCTATAAATGTATATATAGGTTTTACACTGTGAGAGAGACTATGAAATAGTATAGTCTTAGTGCACTACGGTTTTTCACCGCATACATTTTTTCCGCAAGTTTTGTAACGTATGGAACTGTATGGAAGCGCGCACACTGCGGGCAAAATTCCGCACCGGTTACAAGATTCGCAGCTACGGAAAAAAATCCGCGTGCAAGGTTACCCAAATTTAGAGAACAAATAAGTGAAACTGGATTCTTTTGAGGTCCATATTTTAGGGGTTGTTTTTATTAACGAGTATAGATAGACCCTGAGATAACATAATACGGACAATCATATTTATGACCTATCACTGTTCTTTTTTTGCGAACGCAATGATCAAACATGCATTTTCTATCCAAAATTTTGTCAAAAATAGTTTTCAAATTAGGTTTTCTATCGAAGTGCTGCAAAATTTGATGACAGTCTGATTTCGATTGCAACATAATGATACTTATTGTGTAACATTTAATCCTTTCACTAAAATGTTAATTTTATTTAATATGCAAATGTATAACATAAACTTGCCAGTCATAAACATTATAAGATCAAGATGTCGAGTTTATAATAAAATATAAATAAAATACTCATGAAATTATTTCAATAATTATGAATATATAAACAAAGAAATGTTGCTACTATGAAATAATGAATTGAAAATGATAGCCAATAAAGAAAAATTAATATGTAGGTAATAAAAGTTGTACATGATTTTTATCTACTCTATTTCATTAATAAATTCCCTACGACATCGAGCAATTGAAGACATGGTGTTAACACATAAACTATCATTTTTATTTGTAAATATATTTACTGAAATTACCTGACATGAAACATTTTTCTTGGAAATAATTTTAATAAATCAATTTTTTTTGTACATATAAAAAAAAGTCCTGTTTTCATAAATATATACCTTGTACTAATTATTTTTTTAAGACTTTCTACTTTAACTTTAGAGGTAAGTATTGCGAGTTGGTATCGCTAATCGAGTCAGCAGTCAGTAGTGCTTGAACCGCGAAGGAGGGATGTTGTCGGCAAGGGCTTCCGATTACGATGACGCGATGGTTTCGCAGGTGGTCGCCGAGTTCGATATTGATGCATTAATTATACAGGTTCAGAACACACCAGCAAGTTATCAAATAATTGTATATTCATTCTGTAGTACTCAAAAAATGTTTTTGGATACATAGTTATATTTTTATAAAAAAGAAACCCTTTATAGGAGGTCTCAGTGCTGTTATTGGATGTACCCAATATTGCTTTAGTTTGCATTTTTTTTTGTATCTTTTAATAATAAATAAACGCTAACTCGGACTTTGGTTTTGTAATCCATGGGCGTGTTTCTTCCATGACGATCGTATAACGAATGGCGTAATTTGCGGAAAGTCTACCGTAATGCGCGGGGCTTATGTTGTGGAATTTTTTCCGGTCCGGAATAAAAATCGCACCGCAACTAGTGCGCGCTCGGCCTTACTGTACTCGAAATATGTATATACAAAAGATAGGGACAGAGAAGAAACAACGATATCAATAGCACATTATTTTTGTTGGATCGTAGAGACGACTGTCGCGCACTTTTAAACATTATTCCGTGTTGTGTATTATGAACATTGTACATTATATACTAAAATATTACAAAATAATGCCGAAAACTAGTGTTTACCACCTCCACATGTATTCATATCATTCTCGACTCATATAATGAGCCATAGACTTATTCTCAATTAATTGATTTATGAGTAATATAGTTGAAATAAATACATACAGCGTCGATATCGTGCGCGACCCTCAGCCCCTGCAGGTCTTGCGGCCTGTACGAGTTTTGGTTAGAAGTGTTCACCTCTTCCGCGACCAGAGCTGATACCCCGAACACCTCGTCCATTTCGTCCAGCATCGCCGCCTGTACAAACATACAAACAATTCGCCTTATATTACATTATTTATATTACGGACGAATTACTATTGACCTGCGTCTGTACTATTGACTACTGTTGATCCGTACTAATTATTGGCTACTGTTTACCCCGTTCTGAGACACTATTGGTTGGAAGTATCGGCTGTTCATGTTGATTATTATTGGCTGACAGTTTTAGCTGAATGCCTTGAAAATCGACCGACGACTAGATACTGGGCATCCTCGCTCAGACAGTTGGGCCAGTCACATCTATGAATAATTCGAAACTACATTCAGTTTTGCATTTCTGTATCGGCTAACATTGTTATTTTATTCTTCTTGATCGATCTCATCATAACCACGACGTCATACTTTCACATAGATGTTATTTTATCCTCGCCCTCACATACACATACCTTTTAAAATCACTTTTACACTACATTATCTGGCATCTGGATCAAGATGTTTCAAAGCAAATGAAGACCGTCTGGTATGAAAATTATTTCTGAATCAATTTTTGAGTTTAGTTATAAATGGATATGGATTGATGTGACTTCATTTTATTACATTAAGTTTTATATTAACTAATACTTGGCTTTATCTACACATAATATAATAAGAATGCAAGTCTAACGTGTACTTTTCTAACTGTACTTTTTAGATTTTCGTGAAAAAAATTGGTACAGGTGTTTAAGTAATAAAATACATTTCAATAATTTTTAGAAATATCTGTCTGTCTGTCTGTTTGTATGAACACGCATCACTGCTAAAGTACTGGATTCGCAATAAAACCACACCAAGAAAATCATAAAGCATATCTTCGTGAATCTTTGTTTAATAATAATCGGTCCACTCTACTAAAAGTTATTGTAATTTTAATGACGACGCTTCGTAAGTACGAGAGAAAAGTAGATAAGTAAACGGACTTAATACATTCTGATTCAGATTACATACATTAATCACTATTTTTTACATAAGGTTTCACGCGGACAAAGAATGAATTCGAAGATTGAAAAATAAAGAACGAGTTGTAATCTTGCTAAATTTCATGCAGACAAAGTCGCGGGTAACTAAAATAGTATAATATATGTAATATATAGTATAATAATAGGCGGCTAGTCTAAAATAAAATGACCTCAATTACTTTTTCTAAGGTTCGTTATCTACCGATGAAAGTCCTGTGATAATCGGTCTAACCGTTTTCGTGATAGCACAGCGAGCGAAGCATCGGTTAACAGCTAGTATTAACTAAAATTGCTTGAATTACTTTTTATAAGGTCAGTTATCTGCCAGTGAAAGTCTCGTGAAGATCGGTCGAACCGTTTTAAAGATAGTACTGCGGGCGAAGCCACGGTAACCAGCTAGTATTAACTAAAATTGCTTGAATTACTTTTTATAAAATCAGCTATCTGCTAGTGAAAGTCTCGTAAAGATTGGTCGAACCGTGTTTGAGATAATACTGCGGACGAAGCAACAGTTAAGAGCTAGTTTCAATTAAAATAGATTAAATTACTTGTTATGATCTCCGCTATCTGCTGGTGAAAGTTCCGTGAAAATCGGTCCAACCCTTTTCTGCGTCTGTACTATTGACTACTGTTAATCCGTACTAATGATTGGCTACTGTTTACCCCGTTCTGAGACACTATTGGTTGGAAGTATCGGCTGTTCATGTTGATTATTATTGGCTGACGGTTGTAGTTGAATGCCTAGAAAAGCGACCGACGACTAGATACTGGATATCCTCGCTCAGACAGTTGGGCCAGTCACATCTATGAATAATTCGAAACTACATTCAGTTTTGCATTTCTGTATCGGCTAACATTGTTATTTTATTCTTCTTGATCGATCTCATCATAACCACGACGTCATACTTTCACATAGACGTTATTTTATCCTCGCTCTCTCATACACATACCTTTTAAAATCCCTTTTACACTACATTATCTGGCATCTGGATCAAGATGTTTCAAAGCAAATGAAGACCGTCTGGTATGAAAATTATTTCTGAATTAATTTTTGAGTTTAGTTATATATATGGATATGGATTTAGGATATGGATTGTTGTGACTTAATTTTATTAGATTAAATTTTATATTAGCTAATATTTGGCTTTATCTACACATAATATAAGAATGCAAGTCTAACGTGTACTTAACTGTACTTTTTAGAATTTCGTGAAAAAAATTGGTACAGGTATAAGTAATAAAATACATTTCAATAATTTTTAGAAATGTCTGTCTGTTTGTATGAACACGCATCACTGCTAAAGTACTGGATTCGCAATAAAACCACACCAAGAAAATCATAAAGCATATCTTCGTGAATCTTTGTTTAATAATAATCGGTCCACTCTACTAAAAGTTATTGTAATTTTAATGACGACGCTTCGTAAGTACGAGAGAAAAGTAGATAAGTAAACGGACTTAATACATTCAGATTCAGATTACATACATTAATCACTATTTTTTACATAATACTTCAGGCGGACAAAGAATGAATTCGAAGAATGAAAAATAAAGAACGAGTTGTAATCTTGCTAAATTTCAGACAAAGTCGCGGGTAACTAAAATAGTATAATATATGTAATATCGGCCTTACTGTACTCGAAATATGTATATACAAAAGATAGGGACAGAAGAAACAACGATATCAATAGCACATTATTTTTGTTGGATCGTAGAGACGACTGTCGCGCACTTTTAAACATTATTCCGTGTTGTGTATTATGAACATTGTACATTATATACTAAAATATTACAAAATAATGCCGAAAACTAGTGTTTACCACCTCCACATGTATTCATATCATTCTCGACTCATATAATGAGCCATAGACTTATTGTCAATTAATGGATTTATCAGTAATATAGTTGAAATAAATACATACAGCGTCGATATCGTGCGCGACCCTCAGCCCCTGCAGGTCTTGCGGCCTGTACGAGTTTTGGTTAGAAGTGTTCACCTCTTCCGCGACCAGAGCTGATACCCCGAACACCTCGTCCATTTCGTCCAGCATCGCCGCCTGTACAAACATACAAACAATTCGCCTTATTACATTATTTATATTACGGACGAATTACTATTGACCTGCGTCTGTACTATTGACTACTGTTAATCCGTACTAATGATTGGCTACTGTTTACCCCGTTCTGAGACACTATTGGTTGGAAGTATCGGCTGTTCATGTTGATTATTATTGGCTGACGGTTGTAGTTGAATGCCTAGAAAAGCGACCGACGACTAGATACTGGATATCCTCGCTCAGACAGTTGGGCCAGTCACATCTATGGATAATTCGAAACTACATTCAGTTTTGCATTTCTGTATCGGCTAACATTGTTATTTTATTCTTCTTGATCGATCTCATCATAACCACGACGTCATACTTTCACATAGACGTTATTTTATCCTCGCTCTCTCATACACATACCTTTTAAAATCCCTTTTACACTACATTATCTGGCATCTGGATCAAGATGTTTCAAAGCAAATGAAGACCGTCTGGTATGAAAATTATTTCTGAATTAATTTTTGAGTTTAGTTATATATATGGATATGGATTTAGGATATGGATTGTTGTGACTTAATTTTATTAGATTAAATTTTATATTAGCTAATATTTGGCTTTATCTACACATAATATAAGAATGCAAGTCTAACGTGTACTTAACTGTACTTTTTAGAATTTCGTGAAAAAAATTGGTACAGGTATAAGTAATAAAATACATTTCAATAATTTTTAGAAATGTCTGTCTGTTTGTATGAACACGCATCACTGCTAAAGTACTGGATTCGCAATAAAACCACACCAAGAAAATCATAAAGCATATCTTCGTGAATCTTTGTTTAATAATAATCGGTCCACTCTACTAAAAGTTATTGTAATTTTAATGACGACGCTTCGTAAGTACGAGAGAAAAGTAGATAAGTAAACGGACTTAATACATTCAGATTCAGATTACATACATTAATCACTATTTTTTACATAATACTTCAGGCGGACAAAGAATGAATTCGAAGAATGAAAAATAAAGAACGAGTTGTAATCTTGCTAAATTTCAGACAAAGTCGCGGGTAACTAAAATAGTATAATATATGTAATATATATATGTAATATATAGTATAATAATAGGCGGCTAGTCTAAAATAAAATGACCTCAATTTCTTTTTCTAAGGTTCGTTATCTACCAATGAAAGTCCTGTGATAATCGGTCTAACCGTTTTCGTGATAGCACAGCGAGCGAAGCATCGGTTAACAGCTAGTATTAACTAAAATTGCTTGAATTACTTTTTATAAGGTCAGTTATCTGCCAGTGAAAGTCTCGTGAAGATCGGTCGAACCGTTTTAAAGATAGTACTGCGGGCGAAGCCACGGTAACCAGCTAGTATTAACTAAAATTGCTTGAATTACTTTTTATAAAATCAGCTATCTGCTAGTGAAAGTCTCGTAAAGATTGGTCGAACCGTGTTTGAGATAATACTGCGGACGAAGCAACAGTTAAGAGCTAGTTTCAATTAAAATAGATTAAATTACTTGTTATGATCTCCGCTATCTGCTGGTGAAAGTTCCGTGAAAATCGGTCCAACCCTTTTGGATATAGCATTGCGGACGAAGCCGCGGTTAACAGCTAGTCTAATTTAGAGTAGCCTAAGTAACCCGCTGTAATTACAGTTATCTGCCAGTGAAATTCCCGTCAAAATCGGTCCAGCCATTTCGGAGATTACCGAGAACAAACAGACAGACAGACCAACAAAAAATTTTAAATTTGCATTTTTGTTATCAGTATCGTGTATACTTTCGTACCCAATTAGTATTTTTTTAAATTTGATATGACATACAGACACTTCATTTTTATTATATGTATAGATCTCTAGTTAAAGCAGGGGTAATGTGGGAGCGAGTTAAGTAGATAAACAAAATAATAGAAAGGGTTACCACATTAGCATTTGTCCATTTTGAGACCATGATAGTTCTATATTGATTGCGTGTGAGACATTAATTTGTGGAGATATGTGGCAGGCAGTTAGTATAACAGGAAAGAGAGAGTTGAAGTGTTGTCTAGATGTATGTTTACCCTTTTAGCAGCTTCCCGTTTTTGTTTCTCGATCTCGCGAGAGCGCTGCACCCACGCGACCGCATCCTCATCATCAGACTCGGCCGCCAGGAGGGTCGTTTGTAACCTTATAAAAAAATACCTTATTCAAAACCATCGTTTTATTGATACAATTATATGGACGTAAAACATAATTTAAAAGATGATCCACCCTGTTTTAAAAAAATAATTAAATATTATGCCACTCCTATAATACAAATGTATGTTGACTCACTTTTTCTCAAGTTTCCTCTTCTCCTTGCGTTGTTCTAACTTCTCCTTAAGTTTTTCTGTCTTCTTCTGTTGCGCTATGTTGACGGCTGGCTTGTGGTAGAACTCGCCCAGGTCATCCTTGAACTTGCCGTCATCTGCACAAATGATTTACATTACGCTTAATCCGCCATGGACGCAGGTGTCTTTTCGTGTAGATTCAATACAATAATTTTTAAAGCTATCCATAAAAGAAAACACTGTGATGAAGAAATAAAATTCTTTTCTGGAAAAATAATGCTTTATAGCTGTTAAAAATATGTACGATTGAAAAAAGAATGCCTTTATACAAGCATTAACCTCCTTGGTAATTGTGGTAAAATAGGCGGTTGATGTCTCAAATAAAAAGGAATCTATTATTGTCATTTAGGAATTCGATCGTAAAAAATGTGAAAATTATAATATAAAGTATACATTTATTTTTTAAACGGATTTTTATTATATTTTACCATATTTGCTTTGCAAAAACTAAACAATAGCATTACCTAATCTATGTACTATATATGCTATACTATATATGTATGTACTATAACACCCCCATTCGAGAACCTTAAATATAAACTTAAATATAAACACTTAATAAAACACTTAAATATAAACACTATTTTTTTCAACATATTGGTTAAGAGGTTTAAATCTAATAATACATATCCAATTAATACAAGGTCATAAGTTTGTAACTATTGCAAGTAAAAATTTCTAAAATAAGTCTTGTGCTCATGTCACAATTAACGATTTATTAACAAAATTGAAATATAATTATTAACTAGATTCTTTGAAAATACACAGTATTGAATATATAAAGAACGAAGCATGTATTTCCTTTTACAGGCATGCAATTGATTAAAATGCAATCATTTGTCAACTAGTCTTTCATAGTTCTGTGAATCGCCAGTGTTCCCACAGTGTAACACATTACTCCAATCCTCAGAATAGAGAGTAAGTCAACTTTTCATTAGATTCAAAATCTCGTCTGAAAAACAACCGATCATTTTAATTGTAATGGATAATAATTTGCTGGCATACACAAAACCTTGAATAGATGATGTAAATATTACTTTAATTAACTTTTTTTTTTAAATATATACGTAATTAACGAAAAAGAAAGCGTCGTCAAAAGCGTTTTTTTTAGACTGATTCAAAAAAATCGACTAGTTTTTCTCTCTCTTAAATATATCGGAAATATTGTTGGAAATGATAAAAAAATTCCTGTGAAAGCCACAGCCCTTAATATTAAGATACGCCGCACGGTAAATTTCAATTTTTTGTAGGTGGTAGAGCCACGCTGAAGCTATTATTGGTTTCAGCATAAATAGGTCAGCTCGCCCGGGGTACCCTCTCACAGAAACACCGACGTGCTTGCATTGCTGCGTTTCGTTCGGTCAGTGAGAGAGCCGGACGCCCACCTCC
>MU159437.1:68144-85301 GCA_015888305.1 Antheraea pernyi | reverse complement strand
CCACAGACTGGCAACGCACTTGGGACTCCCCTGGTGTTGCACGTATCTATGGACGGTGGTGATCACTTAACATCAAGTGGTATATAAGAGTTAATAAAAAAAAACATGAAAAAAGAAATTGAGGCGTCACGGGACGCCTGGCAGATGTGAAACATCAACTTTATTTACGAATACGCTAACACTAAACGTCGCAACATTTACTTGCTATATCTAAATTATTTTACTAAGATTTAATATTTGGCATGTACTATCAACTCCATTAGAGACCATCCATAAATAATGTCGCAATAATGTGTTGGAGTGGGAGGGGTCCAAAATTTCATGACGTCATATTTCCAAATCTACATGTTCAAACACGAACTTTGCACTATTAACGAAATACTCAAAAACAAATACAACCCTATCCATATAAACATAAGATTCAAATTGTTTTGTCGGCGTGTGCATTTAACTAACTAGTAAAACGAGTGTGTTTTACTAGTGTTACACGGCACGCGCCGACGACCTAGCGCCCTTTGATAAATGCCGCCAAACACACCGAGCCTAGTTGAATTTTGTATTTAATAATAATGAATATTTACGTAATAAGCTAAATTGTCATTATTTTATGGAACAAATTTGTAAGATCTTTTCATTATGCCTAGCTGATTCCTGTCGTAATCTGTTCTTTTAATGTATATAACTCATACCAAACTTTTTTTTTGGATGTACGTAGGACAGACTTTGATCAGTTTATATGTCTATTTATAAGATTTTAAAACATTAAAAAAATTAAAATTACATGATATTATAAAAATATTATATTATACCTAATTTTAAAATATTACAAAATATAGTCATTTTAAAAAAATACTGAAGATTAATTTGAGCAGCTAAAAGTCAACGTCACAAGGTGTTCCTAGGCCGTCATCCAAGTACTGGCCGTGCTAGACGTTGCTTAACTTCGGTGATCGGACGAGAACCGCTGTTTTCAACGTGGTACAGACGTTGACGACAAAATGTTCTATCTACGCGTCTCACTTGCATGTGTGACGTCACAAAATATTAAATAAAAACAATTTGAATCTTATGTCTTTACAGATAGGGTTGCAAATGTTTTTGAGTTTGTGTTGTGTCGTCACACGTCGCCAAGCCAAAATCAGGTTTAGGGTGTGTCTATAGATGTTTCACATCAATAATGATAATGTTTCTAGATATTAGTGACTCTTAGCTCATGTCTTGAAAAGTACAATATAATTCAACAGTATGGAGTTACCTCCTTCGATCCCAAGTAATAGTGATGCCGGCCTATTTATCTAAGCCACTGTGTAATTGTAGAAACATAAACTCCTTGTACTGATGGCATCTAGTGATGACACATATTGTATATACATAATATTAGCAACAAACATGCATAGTCAACAAAATATTATTAGTAAATTTCTGTAATCAATCTGTAGCTTTAAGGATTCTTACCGGCTGGTTTTTCTGCAACTTCCAATGGTTTCAAACCAAGTTTAGCACGAAGACGGTTTGTTTCTTCAACAGAGAGACTTTCTTGGGGTTTTGATGCCACATCCACAGGAGATTTCTCTTTCTCGCGCTCTGATTCATAGCTTTTATCCCTGATAAATTGAAATATATACTGAAATTTAGTAGCACAATTTTAACTTAGGATCTCCTTTAATAAGGGACAAGAATTGTGATTTATTTATCATAGTTTCTATAATATGTGATAATATTGATAAGGTAAAAAACGTCACCTGAGTACATCAGAGGCGTCGCGGTGAGCGCGGTGCTGTTCGCGCATGCGCCGCTCGCGCTCGGCGCTGGCGCTGCGACTGCGCGATCGCGTCTTTTCAGGCTCCTCATTCTTTTGCAAGTGCGAATCCACGGGCACCTCTTCAACTGCAACAATATATATTATTTATTATTAATAATTATATATTATAGAAAAAAAATTGCTTGTCTAATTTGGAAATCATCATGATAGAGACTCAGTGAATATATAAAAATATTAAATCTATTTTCTCCCTATATCCTAAACCCACAGATAAACATATATCAATCTGTACCAAGTAAAATAAAATCTGTTATTGGCTTAAAATTGCTCTTATTTGATTTATATGTAAATGATCAAATATAATCATCAAACCACTTAGTAAAACTTTACAAATATAGGTAATCTTTACATTAATAATCTATTAAACAAGGTAAATACATTTATTTATTCAAAAAAATTAATTATTGTAAGACTGTGAATAAGGTGGGAAAGTAATTTCGTACTAAGAGTTTGTTCGTTCATAGTAAGAAAAAGAGTAATTAATGTCTAAAATCTAATTGTATTAATCACTACATAACCGAAGTAATTATATAATTTAAAATAAAAATATGGCCAAATATAATATTGCTCTTAGAATCTAAAACTTTATATTGAATTGATATTTTATTATGATACACATGGTGTAAAATATCTAATTTATATGAGTGTTCACAGTTTGCTTATTCTCGGTAATGCTCCGTTGGACATCTCACTTTTAGTCCCATATACCTGCCTACCTACATACCATATACATACCCCACCCACACTATTACTTTATTCTCATTTATCATACTTTGTAACCTACATTTTGTATCATAATCGCTGTGTCTAAAGGTTGTAGCACAATGTCAGATAGATTTCAAGCTTCCTCCTAATAAATTGGTTATAAAATACAAAGATGATTTCAAATGTCAATTATTTACTTAACAGGTAACTATTAACTGGTAGTTTCAAAAACAATTTCTTTATCTTTGTAGTAAGATAAAAGTAGAAGTATAATAATATGGTAATTTCAGTGTTACACTAAGTTGCATAGATATCTAACCATATTTGGTAACTGCATTCAAATTTATTCAGTAGTTTTCAACTGACATATGACTAAACATAGATACAATTTAAAAAATATATTTCAAAGCATTTATTTTGTATCCCATCATTTTAAAAAACTCAGATTATATTCAATGTCAATAATAATTTCAATTTATACATTAATAGCATTTATTTTGCATAAAGCTTATTTTATAAGCTATGGATAAACAAATATGTCTATTCTCTAGATTCTAATAATAATTTCCAGTTTGAAATAAATTAAAAATCCACTTCTCAATAAGCTTTTTACCTTTCTACCTAGATGAATATTGTACTATTTGATTGAATGGTTCTCACATAACAGTATGTATAAATTACTATTCCTAATTTTACAAGTACTAATTCCAAAGGGAAAGGGAGATGGGCCTCCCGCGATCTCACTGACCGAACGAAACAGAACAATGCCAGCACTGTTACTTCACGTCGGTTTTCTATGAGAGGGTGGTACTACCCCGGGTGAGACAACCCTTTTTTTTTTTACTCAATCTGACTACAGTATTGACCCGACAGGGTCTTCACAGCTGACCTTGTGTCTGACCTAGCTAACTATTCTAATCTATTCATACATTTGTGAGCCGACCCATTCATGCTGCAACTACTAATAGCTACAGCATGGCTCTACCACCTACAAGACCTACCCTTTCAGTGTGTATATGGTGGTCTTCTTCTTCTTTAATTTATGGTGCTGTGTGTTAATAATACACAATTCTGCCAATGTCATGTAGATACAGAGAGTGCACAGATAGTGGAAGGAAACTGATTTAAAAATGTAATTTGGAAAAGAAGATATTTAATTTGTGTTCAGTTCGAGTTATTATATGTTTTCCACAACATACATATAGGCAAAGTTAGGTACATATCAATTGAGAAATAGACAACCTGATTAAAGTTTGAATTTGTTAATTTTAATAAATGATGACAATACATGTAAAATTGCAGTGTTACTATTCATGAAAGCTAAGAGACATGTAAGGTTTGTAGGACGGGGAATATAAGGAGGGAGGACATAAAGGGAGAATCTGTTTCTCAAACAATTAAAGAATATATGATCTGGACAACCATTATCTAGTCCGGATTCCCTGAGGGAATGATTCCTAATCCTTAATTTAGCTAAATGCACTGGAATACAAGTATGACCTAAATGAAGACAACAGATGATGGAAGTAACAACCTTACTATCAGTAAGGATATATCATATGGAAATTAAACAAACCATGGTCTTTGATGAACTTCCTTTTGTAAAGAAAATTGTGTATTGTGTGTGGTTTCTGTCTCTAGGTATCTGTCATTTAGCATTAGATAAGATTTTATTCGTATGCTAAAGATAGCATATATTTTATTGAATTATATTAATAAATCATCAAAATCAATCAAATCTGATCAAATCAAAATAAGACAAATGATTAACGGCTAATATTAGAGAAAAACATCCAGAATGACTCATAATACTATAAGATTGGTTTGATGAATCACATTTTGTAACAACATTATAATTTTGTATATGTTCTGTGTCTCTGCCTTTGAGGAAACCCTAGAGCAATAATATACGAATACTCTTATTATATGAGGTAGATAGGTATGTCTATATATTTATATTAGATAAAAATGTATTGCTTATATAAAATTAAGGTACTTGTGTATTAAATGCACCGCGCTCACAAGTCTAACCTAACCAATATAAATGAGCAAGCAGACGAGAAAAAATAAAATGTATTGCTTATATAAAATTAAGGTACTTGTGTATTAAATGCACTGCGCTCGCAAGTCTAACCTAACCAAAATAAATGAGCAAGCAGTTGAGAAAAAAAAGGAAATTCTATCTTAAACTCTATATCAACCCATTTTCCACCTAAATCTTATTGAATACTTTGTTTTGAAATGTAAAAGTGTTTAAAGGGCTGCATTTGAAATTCACAACTTGTTATATAGATTGAAGGGGATGGTAGCAGCGGGCGAAAGGGGTAATTTCCTCGCCCTGCAGAAAGTCATTGTTACTAAAATATTTACAATCAAAGTTTTGAGGTTATGTGTCATTTCAAAACAATCATTGGTAATTTTGTATATTACCAACTTGATGATTTTTAAATTGAAACAAAACATTTTCATCTCAGTTTGGTTGGATTAGGTTAGACTTAGGAAAAAATTAAGGTGACCCGGCCATGGTAGCGGTCGGTGAGCATTGTGCATTTAATACATAAGTACCAAAATTAATTATTGCTCAATGCATATTCTTTAGCAAGTGTAATCATAAAATGTGGCAATGTTTAATCAAATTGGATAAAAACGGACTTTAATTATTAAAAAAATAAGTCTAAAACTATTTAGTAACCTTAAATATGTGTTGCTTATAATAATACATATTCATATAAATAATAGTGATCATCTAACAGTTGTGAAACATTTCCAGCAGCTCATGTACTATTCAATTTTTTTTTTCTGTTGACTCCACCATAGTTGTAGACCTTTTTTCTTTATTCTGAAGTGGAAACCATTTTTAAAATACCCACCTTACAGCAGCAGGTCGCAGGACACGGTGGCCCATCGCGTATGCCACCGAGTCTGAAATAATGAGCAGACTATGCCATTATTGTGTCAAATGATAAAACAGCTAGTACAGTTGATCATTTCCAATTGTAATCATGTAAACAACATTGTTTTAGTCTTTAGGCACTGTACAATATGCGATAATTTGTTACTGCGCGACAAAATGAAAAATAGTACAATAATTAGTTTGGACGGATTACATCTATGACGTCAATGTCTTAGCAGATGAAATGAATTGAATCTGTAGTGCAGTTCGGTAATGGAAATCATCATCAGTAACTAGCGTTTTTCGAAAAGATCACAAAATAGTAACTGACCATCAGGGGATCGATCTCGCTTCCGGTCCTTGTGTTTTCTGTGCCTTTTTCGCTCGCGCTCCTCTCCTTCTAAAGGCGACCGTGACTTACTCCTGTGCTTCTTTTTCTTAGATTCTTTCTTATGTTTTTTCGAACCCATTGTTATAGTCTTGAGAAATTATTTGAGAGATATACAGAGGTTTTTATTATTTGCGTAACAACAGAAACAAAAATAAACACGCCACTTTCAACACGATGACAGCAGTAGATAACAAATCAATCGAATTCAGGCTACCATCTTTTGCACAGAATAATATTACAATTATATCTTTTTATTCTGAGTTACCAGCAGTTATTATAAATACAGAGTATACTAAACTATATAACAGTGAATATCATATGAAATTATATCAACGCGATCGTGTATGACTTTATTAACAAAGCTATCGTATTCGTCAAGCATAAATTGTGACAAAATATGTGAAATTACCGGAACAACAGACAAAAATTTTAAACGTTAGATTTTTGTTATAAGTTGCGTATATACTTACACATCCATCTTCGATCAACAATAACTAGATAAAGGGTCACGTACAAAGTCGAAGCTAAATCCTGTCCGCGTAAATATATACTTATGTGTAGCTATTTGTTTACTAAGAAAGGGATCAAAAAAGTTTTAAAACAGTTTTAATTTTAATTACAACCATGACATCTAGTAATAAAGTCACGAATGTTCAAAATATTATCGAATACTTATGATAAAACCAGCAAAGCAACAAATTACTGCCGTCACTTACAAATCAAAAGACATCATAAACAAATTTGTGTGAATTCAACCTTAACACGCAAAGATTAAAGTATTCTTTTCCGTTATTCCAGTGTTTGTGCGTGGTTGGCGAGCCTTGGCCAAACATTTATACCACATTTTAAAATCCTTAATTTTGTTCAAAATTTAATATTATATAGTTTAAAGCTTAAAATATAACTTATTAAACGTGTATTTAGGGAAAGTAAGATACTTCGGCCGTTAAATTGCTTTTCGTGTATTATTTTTGCATATTTTGAATACACTGGGGCATTGTGAAACGTGCTTACATTGGGGAGGTAGTCCGGTGAAGCTGTTAAGACCTTGCTAGGTCAATAGCGTAGTCAGTTCGAAAAAACCCGGTCGTCGCCCACTTCAACGGCCGAGGAAGTAGAACAGGCCGCAACCGAACTCTGTAACTGCATAGTAGATGCTCTAACTAAAGCAACGACAACTACACCGTCATCCACCGACCGCGCAGGTGACCGGCATCGCCACCCTGCGCGCATCGTGAATCTAATTGCTGAAAAAAGAGCACTACGCTGTGAGTGGCAGAGAACGCGCTGCCCGTTGCAGAAAACCCGGCTCAATAGCTTGGCTGATCGCGTGAAGAGCACACTAGACGACCACGCCAATGAAACTTGGGAACGTCACATCGATACTATAGGCGAGGGCCTGGCCTCGGTCCATCGCTTATGTAAACAATTGACGGTTGAAAAAACGCTAGCTTAGTTGAAATCGTATTCGGTCACAGCATCGATGGACGTAGGTTTGAATCCTTCTGACTAAGTTGGAGCTTCCGGTGAATGAAAACATCGTTTTTTTTATATTATAAGAGGCAAACGAACAGGTTGGTCACCTCATGTTAAGCGATCACCACCGTCCATAGACACTTGCAACATCAGAAGAGTCACACGACGCCAGCCTGTGTTTAGGGGAGAGACAGGGGAGGTGGGTTATCCGGCGCTCTCACTGACCGAACGAAATGCAACAATGCAAGCCGTGATGAAGTTAAAGCATGGTGGAAAGGATTTTTAAGCTCGCCTGGTTAGCTACCACCCTTAAGTTGAAAATTTGTGCCCGAGCACTTGTTGGTGTGTTCCGGCAGATGAACTTGAGATGTCCACTCTAAGTTTGGCATGTTTACTATCTTCGACCATATCGTCATTTACCATCACGTGAGAGTGTGGTCAGACGTTAAAATCTACATTACATAATGTTTATTTCATTACAAGAACTCGAATGCGACTTAGAGCAAACTTACTTATTTAATTAAGTAAGACATAGTTCTTCGCTGCATTTACCGCTTCACTAATTTTTAATAGAAATTCCTTATATCAGCTTAGAACTTCAAATTTTATTATTACATCATTTATACAACACGATTTGCAGTTGAATTATATAGATATACTAGCGGGTCCGGCAGACGTTGTCTCTCCCTTTTTATAAAAAAAACAAACAACACTTGACAAATTATATACCAAAACGTTCCTCGTGAATCACTTTATCCACTGGTGAAAACCGCTTGGAAATCCGTTCAGTAGTTTTTGAGTTTATCGCGAACAGACAGACAGACAGACGCGGTAGGGGACTTTATTTTATACTATGTAATGATAATGGCATATCCATTCTCCTGGTCGTTTTCGGCCATAGCGACTGGTTCAACCATATGGCCAATATAGCCAATTTTAATTCGAAAGGTGCGTGCACATTGTTTCATAAGTAAAAACACTATTCTTGTAGGTATAATTGATTGCCGAAGTTGATCGAGCTTTCTATTCATTGCGTCTAATGAATTCACGTCTCTGCTTCAGATGACGTGAATAAATAATGTACACACGTAAATAAAATTCAGGTGTCTATTTGTAATACCAAAATAACAACTGTTTCCTAAATCGTTGTTTGTTATCTTCGCTGCCTCTAAAAACGAAGCTCGGGATCTACAAAACATACGTGAGATCTCGTCTGACCTACGCGGCACCGGCCTGGTACGCATACCGGTCTGACAATTTCAATCTAGACTTTAGTGTCGGTCAGTGTGGTAACGGAGAACAATCTGTGCAGTGCGTCGAGAACAAGCACCTAGCCGGCTAGCCAGGTGAAACTGCAATGCCACGGGGTATGTGCCAATTTCCTTTCCAATATTGCCTCCATTGTCATATAGCTAATCACAATATAGTTTAGCATAAAACTCGCACCCTCGCAAATACAGTACACTCATATACTTGTACTATAGAACTTAAATTGTGCCGCCAGATCGCAACGGCGCAACCATAATTTTTGGTCCATATCGAACCGGATTATGTTAGATGATAGTTGTAGTTGTAGATTGATAGATGTTAGCTGTTAATTAGTCAAAGTAAATCGCATTAATAATGTCAATTACTGTTTCTAATTATTAGTAGGTAATTAAATACAATATTCCTTTTGTATTTCACATTCGAACAAACTATATAAATAAAATAATATTTTAATTTATTGTTTTATTAATTCCTTATACAGTGTAAGTGAGCACTGAGGTAGTTATATGGTGGTTCCAAATATGTTGCTGATGACAAATCTCATTTGCCACACTTAGTATTTATATATCTAATGTATACGTTACATGTTACTTATAGTGGCGTGCGCGTCGTACTTACAATTGTCTTTAAAGAGCATTTCTATAGTTGTAAATGGACTCACAATTTTATAATTATTTAATACAATTTAAAAAAACGCGTGCGGAGCTGCGGGTACAGCTAGTCTATACATATAATAAGAATATAAATGTTAAATGTCTGTAGTTTGTCGAATATCGTGAATAAAATTATTGCACGTGTCATAGAATAAGTAATAAAATACATTTAAATAATTTTTGGACATGTCTGTCTGTCTTTCTGTGTGATAGTATGAACACGCATCACTTTCAAGGTTCAGGGTTCATAATAAAACGACACCAAGAAAACCATAAAGCATATCTTCGAGAATAGCTTAGTCTTCTTTCATTAAAATTGATCTACTCTATCAAAAGTTATTGAAATTGAGGACGCAGCGTAAGTACGAGAGAAAAGTAAATGGACTTAATGCGTTCAGATGACCTTATTAATCACCGTTTTTCACATAACATTCCATGCGGACTAATTTGCGGACACAGCTAGTCCGAAATATTTTTGTAAATATGACATAAAATAACTGCTGTCGTTAAACGTGGGGAGCAATAGAATCAAGTGAAATTTGAATAATATGTTTAGTGATTTCTGAGTGTTTTACTGTTATGAAACATGAAACTTTATATAATTGAAAAATAATGAACCCTGTTGCTAATGTACCGCCACCTTAATTTAGGATATATTTCCCATACATAGAGATGCTTCTCCTTACATCGACACTCCATAGTCCATACGTAGTATCAATCATTCGCTTAGCGGCAAACCGCATAGTCGCTAAAATAATTTGGTTGGTTTCTGCTCATTTGGAACGTCACAGACAGTCGATAGGTGCTTTATTTTGGGATAGCAAATTCTTGTTACATCCTATACATTTCAGGTTACAAAGGCACACCGGATGACTGGAGGCAGACCTTAGACTAACGCTATAAATAAAATAGTAGCATTAATAAAAATCATTTATTCAAGCAACATATTAATATATAAACAGTTTCATAGCAATTAAAGAATTTAAATATAGTTATTGTCTTAAAATAACCCAATTGGAAATTTAATCAAATATAGCATAACATCTTATCTTTGATAATTGATAATTTATCAACATATTAATATTGTAAAATAAACACATAAAGGTTAGTTGTATATTATATTTGCAAACAATCGAAAATGCCAGTTTATTTTTATTGAAATCGAGAAAAGATACCTCAATCAATATTCGACATTTATTAAAAATATTTCTCATTACTATTTTTTCTACAATATTTTTCCAATAACAAAATATATATTATTGACTAGAAAATAAAAATAATTAAAGAACTTATGTCAAGGAACAGTTAGCAGTGCTTAATAAAGTATAACAATAAAATATAAGCTTAAAAGAGAATAAGAAAATTGATAAATGCAATAAACAGTTTTATTGTAACGTCACGAAATGTGGTAAGATTCGAAGTACGCAAAGTGCAATACTTGGTGGCCCCTACATAATGTCTTGCGTCTCATGTGAATACTCAAATGGCGATAAGACTCGATCTAAGTCTCTTAAAAGAAAGATAATTACAAGAAAATGCAGTAAAAATGTTAGTAATTAGGGAATGTCTAAATTACAAAAATATAATATTTATATACACAATTTGATATTATTTAGATATGTTTTAGTTTAGCTGTCATGAAGATTAAAAACAGTCTTAGACTTTGATTATTCTTCAGCGATTACCTCTTCTCAGTACGGTATGTTTGAATGCGAGTGGAGTCGAAAACATAGAATAAAAACCTAGGTTTATCTATTGTAGGAATTGCAAATCATAAGAGAAACTGATACTTTCCAAGCATAAAGTATATTAATAATCGGTTGAAACATTTTCATGTTCAATAATACTATTCGTTTGAAATGTACCACAAAGTGTACCAGAACGATTACAACAATTTAAGTAAATTATTACCAGTAATATTAATTAAATGATTAATTAGTACTACATAAGAAAAAATATAAGGGATGTAATTACTGTGGTACCAATGATCTGCAAACACTGAGCTACAAGGGCCACGATCAGTGTACAAAAATTTGTAAAATATTACTTTCAATCTCAAATTCTTCATAATAGGGGGCTTGCTAATGAATTCACGATTGAAATATAAAATAAAAATGATAGAGAAAAACAATATTATAAGATAAAATAAAAAAGGAGGGAAATATTGTAATTTCAGAAGATAAATAGGGATCCGATAATGATAACGCTATATAAACTGATAAGAGGTAATCACTCCGTTAATTGTACAATAATATTAAAAACAAGCTTCGTATTTTTATAGCTTCTTCATCACTTAGAAAATATACAATAAAATACTAACTAAAATTCATCACAAATAGCATCTTAAATAGTCTTTTCGTTTCATTTTCTCTTTTATATTGAATCATTTTCTTACGTATAACATGTCTCATTATGTAATATATTAACATCGAGTCCATAATAGGGTGAACTGAAATATAAAATGGGCTCCTTCTCTCCTATGATACTTATTTTTACAGCAAACATTATCAGATATTTTTTTTAAGGAGAGCCTTTTCAATTATTATAAAAATATAAAATATTACTATTAATTTTTCGCACAAAATTAATAAAATATGAAAATTAGTGTTATTCAGATTATTGAACATATTATACTTTATTACAAAGTGTATACCGTATAGTGGTCATAATGTAATAGAACACATTACAATAAACAGTTGATTGCATTCCAGTTCGGTATTGTTCTTATGGAATTCAAAATCGACGCAGGAAAATTAATATTAAGCAGACATTTAACACCTCGGCTAATTTTTTAAGACTCAGATCTTAAAATGGCAAATCATGTTTTAAATATCTAGCCAGTTTAAAAAATATATATAATTTTACATAATTTGTTAATGTTCAATAATTATTTTTTTTAAATAATAACGATTTTTTTTAAAACCTTATGTTGCCAGCCTTAATATATATGTATATTTGTTTGTATAGTTCAGGGGTTAAAAACATACTGTTTTTAAATGCTTAAACTATCTACTTAGCTATAGGATTCCAATCATTAATGTATTTTAACTTATATGTAGACTTAAAGAAACCAATATTTCTCATATTCATATCTTTAATTTTGACGTGATAATTTGTACCTAAATATTTTTCAAAAATAACTTTTGTAAATACTTCTATACAAGTTGTTCAATGTAATAATGTTATTAATGATCTAGTGAGATGTTAGTTCTCACGTGACGTCACATACGTTACATTATTCACGTATGAATTTTTTGTGACGCCAAATTTAAGTATCATATGTTTATTGAGAGGTTACGTATATTGTAGGTTATATTACAGATAAAATATCTAATGACACGTAGGAAAAAAACGAATTATAGCAATTCAATAGATAAGGATAATTAATTCTTAATCTAATCTTCTAATAATTTAAATCATATTCAAAGGAAAATGGTAAATTTAGGATATAATAAATTTATAGTTCATTATATAAGATAGATATCACAACACACGATATTGCTTCTTATATGTTGGCACATTACATCACAAAATGTTATTAAAGACCGTGTTCATTATTGTATACCCGAAGACAAAGAGGTTTACTGTTTTTATATTAAGTATTTTTTTTATATTTTCTCATATTATTACTAATATAATAAAAGTAATAGTTGAAGTTTGATAAAATCGTTACAAAATATTTCGCTACTGCCACTGGGATTGTTAAAGCGGCCGGTAGAGCTGTTAATACTCTGTTAATATCTACAATAGGTACCACATAGAATTGTGTAGACACGAATCATTCAGACTTTTCATTTACTTTATCCCTACGTTATAAAACGAATATATTTATCTAATAATAGTAATTAATGAGTCGTTACATTTCAAAATTAGCTAAATCCAATTTTAATCGTTCATATGTTTAATTTTTTTTAATTTTTCGTTTTCATACATTTAGAACAGTAGAAATTTTGCTGTTCATAAGGTTTTTAGTTTTTTTTTCTTCATAATTTATATGCAAGATATTTGAAGATCTTGAAAATTAACGAACTGCTAAAGTTGGATTTTGCGTTTATTTTGAAATGTAACGACAAAAATATTGTATCGTTTTATTGAATATTATCCTCATGTTTTATTGATATTAATATGATTTTGAATAACAATAATATGTAGTTTATTGTATGGGTACTGTTATGTAGATGGATAGTATTATTGTGAGGTGTCAGCAGAGCGCGGCGGCGGGCAGCACGCGCGGCGAGGCGGCGCGGGAGGTGGCGGGCGCGCTCTCCCAGCACACGACGGCGCCGTCCCCGTAGCACCCGAACAGCACCGCGCCGTCGCTGCTGTACTGCACGCTGGGGGCAGGGGGGCACGGCCGCGTTACTGAGTGTCGCGCGACACGTGGGGGTGCGGGGGGCGGAAGACACGTACCTGAGCAGCGGTGCCGCGGCGTCCGGCGCCGGGATGTAGAGCACGGGCCGCAGGTCCCACGACGAGTACAGCCGCACGGCGCCGGACTGCACGCCGGCGAGCACGCAGTTCACGCTCACGCCCTCCGGCGCGCCCGAGTAGCGCACGCACGTCACGCGCTCCGGCACCTTCACGCTGCCTGCACGCACGCACATCCGCATATTACTCACACTACTCATACTCCCTACTTACCTACCTATATTATAAGTATTACCTAACCTCTACAGGGGAGAGGAGCTGCTCCTTCAATTGATTATTTTCGATGACACGAATGACGGAGGAGATTTGGATAATATGTACCTAAGTGTAATATGTGAAGTGTGCGTGATTTTATCCATTAGGCCACCATCGCCCTAGTAGCGAACCACTATAAATTAATTCTTCTACAGACTACAAATCTCTTATTTTTACACAGGTTAACTGGCTGAACTAAAAGGAAACCGGAACACCGGAACAAAAATACCTTGCCTAAATGTTTACGTAAGCACGGAAGCGGCTAAGCCTACTTTTGCTGACCATTGAAAGGTGGTCAGAAATTACAAAATATGCGCTTACGTAATACTTAGACGACCCCTTATTACTTTCTACTTTATCTATTTATTACGATTATTCTCGCGTCTGTCGTGTCGTGTCTTAATTCTCGTTTAAGGGCAAACCTTACATATTTCTGGTACATTTGTACATATAGTCTGCGTCAAACTTTTAACCACTCTGAAGTAGATGCGTAAAACACAAATTTAGGTATCAGAGGGACGCGGTGAAGTAAAAGGGGAGCGGCGCTCGCCCTCGCGCGTGCCTCGCCCCCTATTGCACCCACGTGGACACATGTGTCCTGTCATTACTAATTGCAGTACACGAATATTCAGAAATCAATTTAGTTTTGTTGTTGTAAAAGACGTTGTTTATTTTATTACAAATTTTTTATTTATTATGAATGTATTTTATTCACAATAACGGTATTGTAATACGCATAATATCTGCATAATATATGCTACTGGATGTATCCCACAGAAATACTGCATGAAGGGGATCATTCAATTAAGGTAAGCGATCCCCCAAAACTCGCAAACCAGATGATTAAATGTTATTTGGATTTAATTATAACTAACAAATACATGATGTGGTGAACTGTTAATATTCTACCTTTGTCTATTACTTTACCATTCAGCTCGTACATTTCTAGTTTTTACTGTTATTTACTTACACAAATGTTATTTTATACACATACACAAAATATTCTGAAAGTAGCAACATGGTCGTTACACTTTTATTACTTAATGTAACAGGTAAATATCTACTTGAATCATAATTCATTAAAACCTGATATACTGTACGTATAATATCGAGATAACTTAGAGATTAATAAACGTAAATGTTAAATTCCTATAACAATATTCTGATTTTGTTTTGTATTAACCTCTTGACTGTATTATGCGCGAGACTGAACCTAAAGTTATATTCAGAGCGGCCAACAACGGTGACTCGGACTATAGTCTCGGTCTTGTAGTACAATTGTTTAGAATCGTCGCAGTGTACCGAGATCATTTACACCGAGCGCATGAAGAAAACATCCTTATTATAATATCTTTTCTATATCAATTTAAAATCTCCCGATGTTTCAATTGAAATCAAATCAATTCAAATGTATCTCCCAAACATCTCGTGTACGAATGAAACGCCTATGCTCGGTAGTGAGTAAATCGATATTTTGTTAAAGATATATACCTACTTCCCTATATAATTTAAATAAATTCTCCAGTCGTTAACATGTATCAAATTATTTTCAAAAGTCTATGATTATGTGACACATCAATTAGCAATGGAAAAGATATTTTAAAAAAGAATAATTTTATTATAAGGTTGTATATTGAAAGAAGAATGCAAGCAATCTTACCGACATAATTTCCATTGCAAGTATGAACTCGTATAAGAGACTTGTATTTATGCGCGTCGCTTTTCTCGTAGGCGTCGATATCGGAGTCCGCGGCCGGAACCTCTACGCCCGGTTCACCGACGCCGACACCAACGCCGACACCGACGCCGACACCGACGCCGACGCCGAAGTCGGCGTTGTTGGTGTCGGCGTAACGCGAGGTGATGTCGTGCACGGACGCGACGTCACAGAGTGTCTCACTGATCGTGACGTGCGTCACGGACAACATGTCGCGGTTCGGTATCGTTCGTATATATGTTAATCTGAAAATTTTAAAGTTTAACTGATTAGACACTATAGCAAAAGAATTGAATGAAAAACATTCCAAAACAAGCTAAATCCAATTTTAGCTATTTCGAATATTATATACGTTATTTTTTAAGATATGCAATTTTTGTACTGTCTGTAAAATATAATAAAAATAATTAAATTCTTATGAAGCAAAATTTGAACTTTGTTTTCTGTATTTGGAAATCATAAAGAAATGAAAATTGTCATATATTTTAGATACATATATATAGGTCATTTTGAATTGTAATGATTCTGGTATGTGTGAAGTGTAAATGGTAAACTGACTTGTTGAGATCCCAGAGAACGATGAGTCCGTCGATGCTGGCGGTGACGAGCAGAGCGGCGCGCGTGCACGCGTGCATGTCCGTGATGGCGTGCGTGTGCGCCTGCAGCAGCCGCGTCCGCACCCGCAGCGCGCCCCCTCCGCCCCCGCCCCCGCTTCCGCCGTAGTGGGGGGAGGGCTGTGCGTGCGCGTGCGGGCTGCGGACACGCACGGCGAGCACGCGCCCCGACGCGTGCCCCACGAACAGCGGGTACGGGCACCCGCTCGTCGTGCACGATGACGACACCTTCGTTATCTAATACAAATATTATCATTTTACTTATATACCATTCGGTTAAATACGTATGTATGCTCCTCGCCGTCTTCGGCTACAGTGACTGCTTCAACTCCAACGCTAGTGCGTGCATGCTCATTGTACACAAGTGAAAACTCCATTCTCGTATTGTTGCCGCTGGTGGTCGATCTTTCAATTCATTACGCCTAATATCAAGTACATCACGTTAATGTTCCTCGTAAAATTGGAGTCTAGTTGCCACATGAGTTCTCCATTTTGGACGCTGAGCTGCTAGTTTCTCCCACTGCGAAGGCTCTATGTTACATTTTTTTATGTGATGCTGCACATGTATGACTGCTGGGTTAGGAGTAAGGTGTATAGCAATGGTACCTGATCGAGCGCCGGCACGTGCAGCAGCAGGTGCGGCGTGGTGTCTCGGCGTCGCTTCAGCCTCACGATGTTGTCGGAGTGGCCCCACGAAACGAGTCCCAGCGCGCTTCTCTGTCCGCCACTCTGGCTGCTGCCGCCTGTCATCTCGCCTACAAGTCGATTGTTTTGTTGTTGATCGCAGTTCCGTATAAATGTGATAAAATAGCAATAGCGTGAGTTAGAGTATGATCCGTAGAATGGAGGCGTTACCGTGCAGCGCGACGAGTGCGGTGGCGCGCGTGGCGACCGCCACGGAGCGCGCGTGCGGCAGCGCGTGCAGAGCGCAGGC
>MU159437.1:49105-59967 GCA_015888305.1 Antheraea pernyi | reverse complement strand
GGCGCTGGCGTCGTCTTCGGCACTTTCGCGCCATCGACGTTAACGATCTTTTTGAAAGGCAACGTGCCTTCCGGATCGGACGAGGAGTTTAGGCGCTTACTGCGCGGTTTGCGGTGCGTGACGGTGGTGAAGCCATCGTCCGCAGGAGGGTCTTGCTCCATATCGGAGCCTGAGTCGGAATCACTATCATGATCGGACGGGATCTCGAAGTTATTAGCTGCCTCAATCTTGGCATAGATCGAGGGAGCGGGCTTCGGGCTACGCTTCGCAGCGTACGCATCGTAATCGTCTACGAGACGAGGACATATGTTGGAAATGAATCCACGGAGGCTGATAAGTTCGGTCTCTAAGAGGCCAACTTCTCTATCGGAGGCCATACTGGGGCCTGAGGAGGGGTGTGGGGCGGAGGAAGACATGAAAAACCTCCCTGCCAGAGGGGCAGGGGAGCGCGCCTTAATGAATTTAACGGACTATCCCGAGTCCGAATCAAAGGGAGCTGTGGGCGATGTGCAATGTCTCACAGAGGGCCTACAGTGCCTAGAGGGAAGCCCAACCACTGCTCCTCACAACTATGCATTCAGCAGTTCTTGTATAGCTTAATATGCTTAGTAATAGTTGTAACTCGTACAATATTACTCCTACAGATAACGATAAATGCGCAGTTCCGTGTAGGGATTAATTATGGATATTCATCGATTTTCCTTCCAAATCGATTTTGACGGCAACATTATATTCGAAATGGACACCATGTAATATATACTCATATGTAATCAGTGATCTATCAGCGAAATTGAAACTCATGGTGAAGTTTCGAGACAGGTGGCAAGCAATTGTAATTGAATTACATTATAGACGTTGATGTAGTGCTGCTCCCTGTTCTTGTTCTGTATCGCCATTGGTTTGGTGAGGTCCCTGAAGGAGGCGGGGTCGTTGAGGTCGAGGATCTTGGAGGAGTAGTCGGCGATGATGAAGGGCAGCACCGGGTACTGCATGAGGTCGTTGTAGGTGCGGCCCGCGAGACCGTTCAGCCGCATCAGGTACTCCCAGTTCGTGATCGTGCCGTTGCGCCACTGGCTCATCGCTTCCGTCAGGGTGTCCGGTTCAATCCTGAACATAGTTATTTTTCATTTGAAGTCATATATGATATTACTTGGATTACAACATGATTGACATTTAATAAATAGAACTTAGCGTAACATCTTTATATATATATAATTCATCTGTCCGTGTGTATGTGGCTGACGACTAGACAGATTTTGATGAAATTTTTTGTCTTTGTTCAAGTAGATTTAAGAATAATTTAGATTCACAACTGGACACGGTAGTTGAGGCTGCGGTTGATTTTTTATTATGAAGGCAGGACAACGCACGTTGGGCCCGCTAGTAACATTTAAGGTAAGGTATATGACTGACTTGCATGGCAGGTGGCAGGCAGCGAGAGCCTTTAGAAACACCCCTCGTTCCTGTTCATCGTCAAAGGCGAGCAGCTGCGCATGTCCAGAGCTGAGGAACAGCTCCACCGCCAACTCCTGGAGGCACCAGCGCCGCGTCACCACCTGCACCACGCTCTCCAGCGGCCAGCTCTGTGCCAGCGGCTGCATTTCCATATCTAGCGATTTTTCTTTTCCATCCTTATTACGTTCTCTTTCTTTCTTTTCAATCGGGTCTTCAGGGACGAAATGAATACATCTGTTAACATAATGTTCAGTTTCAAGATCAAAACAGAATAAAAGAGATGAAAAGAGAGGGTCTTTGATTGTGAGGTCTTTGGCTGAGGTTACATTTCATACATTTACAGTGTTACAAACCTTATACTTGTACACATGCAGATGAAAAGAGAGGGTCTTTGATTGTGAGGTCTCTGGCTGAGGTTACATTTACAGTGTTACAAACCTTATACTTGTACACATGGTGATTGATTTTGTACTCTATTTAAGGTCCCCCGCAGATCTCAAAATGGCGGTTCATGTATTTAATTATTTTTTTAAATTTACAACGTCGTGAAATTATTAATTCTATTATTCAGTTATAATAAGTTTTTTTATTTGTAATTTAAAAAAACATTCAAAATACATTTGACATAAAACTGATGATTTTACAATACATACTTTATGTTCAATGTTTTGTAATAAATCAGATATTTTTGTAAGTTTATGCTGCCTATGATCTGTGCCTTACATTGTGGTTTACATTCGTTTCATCGTTTGTATGGTATTGTATTTGTAGCTTAAATCTTCACGGTTATGAACAGTATTGCGGGAAAAAGACATTACAAAGTTATAAAAAAAGTGTACTTTTGAACAACATAGTACGCATAATTGGAGAGAAGTATCGAGATATATATGCATAGATGGATGTTACCTGTCGCTTATTTTACAATACATACTTTATGTTCAATGTTTTGTAATAAATCAGATATTTTACAATACATACTTTATGTTCAATGTTTTGTAATAAATCAGATATTTTACAATACATACTTTATGTTCAATGTTTTGTAATAAATCAGATATTTTACAATACATACTTTATGTTCAATGTTTTGTAATAAATCAGATATGATGCCTATGGTCTGTTGATCTGTGCCTCATGTGGTTTACATTCGTTTCATCATTTGTATGGAGCTTAAATCTTCATGGTTATGAACAGTATTGCGGGAAAAGACATTACAAAGTTATAAAAAAAAAGTGTACTTTTGAACAACATAATACGCATAATTGGAGAGAAGTATCGAGATATATATGCATAGATGGATGTTACCTGTCGCTAAGTAGCAGCTCGCCGCGCGCGTCTCTAGCGACCGTGACGTGCGTGACGCTCGCCATGTCCGCCCCCGCACCCGCCCACCACGCCGCGCACCCCGCCCGCCGCGCGGCACCCCTCTGTACACACACAACACAATACTCACTATCGGTACAACCGACCTCATAGAATTTACATTTTTATTACATGATATCTCTTAACACTATTTTATGAGGCCGACTATTGACAATTATTTTATTCTCCAGCATTATTTAGCATATTTACCTGAAACCATAAATAAACCTTTTGTCCTTTAATTTTTTCCTTTTTCCCCTATTTTAATATATTTGTAGTTCCTGTTATCACGTTGTAAAATCCAACAGTGTTTGAATCTAATAACTCAAAATAATTGTTTAATAATAACATTATAATATTACAAATTACACAGAACATATAATATTAATGACGCACTTATTTTATCAGAGTAAATACTTTATCTGTGGCTCATTCGATCATTTCCTAAGAGGATTAATAATCTGTGGCTGAGTGTTGTTGCTCTCAGATTTTACTTTGCATAGAATTGTAACAAAATTAAATAAATAATTGCTTTAATTACAGATTAAAATTCCTTTATAATTTTAAAATATTAAATCATTGCTGCCTGATAATATTACAGTTGGAACAGTTCGATTTTCTTAATTGATCGATTATCCGAGGCGGTCGCGTCGTCGGAATTTGTTTTCCTAATCTGGAATCCCGAGTGCTGTCAGATTTGTAAAATTGGCTTATCATGTCGTGTTGATCAAAGTTCTTTTCTGATCTGAACCTGCCAGTGTAAGGAGCTTTTCCTTTAGCTGCTCCCAGGGGTTGGTGCTGTGAGTCAAACCGTGTTATGTCTCAGTTCTAAGGAGTGTCTTGCTTTAGACGGTTGTCGCGTTGTTCGGCACGTCGTCCAGTTCCTCATCTAAACCCCAGTAAGAATTCAGCATAAATTTCTTAGGTTTTGTCTCGTGTCGGACACGTGTGAGTTCGGGTCGCGATTGTTCTCAATAAGCTTTAGATTCAACTTAAATAATTACTATATGCAATAATATAACCAGTGTAAGATTAATAGTAACATAGGTATAGATATGGTTATTTTTTTTAACAATACCTCCATCACGTATTATAATAATAATTGTCAGCGTGGCAAATAGTTATCCAAACCGAATGCCGTTTTTAGGTGTTTTTATGTTTTTTACATACTGGGTCTTGCTGCCTAGCACTACTGCGTAGGCCAGATCAAACTCTCTTGGAGAGTAGTTGAGCCTGCCGAGTTGAACTGCTGGCGGACTACAGCGAGTATTGCGGTACTAAATCTCCATGTCTTGGTGCATTCCTGGCTGCCCCACGGAGTCCTGTGTTCGCGGCCGAAACTACCTGCAGTTACCTCTACTCTTCTAGTTTAAGTCTTGTGGATCCCTTTTCTTCCTAACCAAAATATAGCCTTGATTTTCCACTCCTTGAAGATTGTCTTATTTATTTATTTTCTTTGTATCTTAATGTAATATAGTTAATAAACTTATTAAAGTATTTCACTGTACTCCGGTGGTTTTATTAGCCCCACGTAGGGCGTCACCTATAGCACTGTAAACTTTTAGATTAGATGTTAACTTTCGAAACTCTGTCATAAATTTTGTAAGTTCTGTTTATACTAATATCAAACATTATTAGTTAACCGATAATGTATTGTCAATAATACTTATTAAAATTGTAAAGTATGAATAATAGTATAACCATCAGTGAAAGAATATATAAATTCATTTCGTAATAAATTCATGTGGAGAACGGCCAGTTATTATTATTATATGAGATCGGTTACATATTGATGTATATTATAGTTGGTCGTAGGGGTGCGGGGTGATACTGACCGAGTCTGTGCCTGTAGGTGGGCTTGAGGAACTTGGGGTGTATGTCGAGATGCGTCCTGCGCAGGCGCACGCGCACGCGGCCCGGCCCCTCCGTGTCGTCCAGCTCCCACGAGCTCGGGCACGCGCGCGGCTCCTGCCACACCGCTGCACAACACACACATTATACACTAACATACCTACAGCGCAACGATCCTAACACCTCTTACAACGATGCCTTGTTTCTCCAAATCTCAAACACTACACATCCCACGCGTATGACCGCGACACGACCGTACCGATTTAACGATTCATAATCGAAAACGTATGCGCGGCCGATGGGACCTCAGCATTTTGGCCGTTTTCAATATAGCCGTAAGTTCTCGCTTGCGCGTAGTATAACCAAGAGCTAAATACAAGACGAAGTTGCATTTATTTAATGTTAACTTGTTTCAATGTTGTACATGTAATATAATAAGCATTTATATCTAAATTTGTGTTCGGTGTAACTATTTTCAAAGCGGTCAAAAAGTTCAGCGGGGACATTATTATATAAAGCCTCTATTTATGTCTCATGTATATAATAAAACAAATATGACTTCTTAGTATTTTATTCAGAGACGCGTATACACGTGCGCCGGCTGAGACTAAACTGCTCGCCGGTACATAATAATGCAACCAAGCGCAATACATATTGATACAAATTGTTTAATAACTTTAAAAATTACAATTTCTGAAATTGATTATAAATAATAGTAAAAGTGACTTTGTAGAATTTAAATATTCTTGATTTTTTATCTGATGAAGTCAAGAGAAAGGCTTACATTGTTGTTACAGTGTGTAAATGGTAAAGCCCATCCAAAGATAGTATTCAGTTTCACATAAGATAACGCCACGCCCATACCTGCGTGTATCGTTACGAAGTTTGTCTATGGTCATACTAAACGCTATGTGGGAAGACATTATCGTCACGTGCTGGCGGTTTTTACGCATATTAGAGGAGTTCAACGAACACGTAATTTCAGGTTATCGGAAAGATAGGTGGAGTGACAAGTAGTCGAAACTTCGTCATGCGGAAGTGAGAGCAGCATGAGAATGAATGGAAAGCTAGTATAATTGATTAGGAGATAATAATAGAAAGGTATATGATACCGTGTTCGTGCGTGTACTGGTCGAGGAGGTGCCTCCAGCGCGTGGAGCTGGCGACGGCCTGGGCCTGGTCCCGGCGCAGGTGCTCCATGAACGCCTTGCGCTCCCCGTTCTGCACCTCCACCACCTGCCGCGTCATGCACATCGCGCTCTCCGTCACCTTGCTCGCCAACGCGTCCTTGCTGAACACCACTCTACACACACTCATTTTTTATTGACATGATAACCTCTTATAAATCGATTCCGCCCGGCTGCACCCGCATGACTAATTGTCACGTTCCGCCTGAGCGTTCGGTGCAAGCGAGAGCGCGAAACAAGTGATAGAGAGGAGTAAAATAGATCCTAAGAACGATAGTTGGAGTCTACATTAGCACGAGTGAAGTTATTAGCAAAAATAAGTATTGGATTATGGCTGATCTTTTAAAGTATTACGTGGATTATATGTTGTAATGGGTTTTATAGCGGCTATGAAATAAGACTAAAGTTCAAGAAGCGCTCAGCGCCCACCCGCGCGCCCAGTCCGTCACGCCCAGCTCCAGCGCGCCCGCCCCGTGCGCGCCCTTCAGCATGCACACCACGTACACCGCCAGCTGCACGCACACGCGAACATACTCACCGCGGATCATTTCTGCCCAATCATCAACTGTTACTCTTCTAACCTATATCAACCTATATTGTTCATTTTAATAACTAGTCCATATAGATTCCATGAACACACCATAACCTACACAACTGCATTATACACTCTTTGCATTTGTATTAATACTTCAAAAATATTCCCGAATTGATAACAACAGAGAACTTAATAAACGATGTAACGTACACCGCCAGCTGCACGCACACGCGAACATACTCACCGCGGATCATTTCTGCCCAATCATCAACTGTTACTCTTCTAACCTATATCAACCTATATTGTTCATTTTAATAACTAGTCCATATAGATTCCATGAACACACCATAACCTACACAACTGCATTATACACTCTTTGCATTTGTATTAATACTTCAAAAATATTCCCGAATTGATAACAACAGAGAACTTAATAAACGATGTAAATGTATGAAAACACCTTCGAAACCAGTCCGATCCAGACACGGCCTGGGACGGTCGTGTTGACGCGCTCGCAGCATTAAAACGAAGTATCCGATTGAGTTTTTTGCCATTTCTTCTTAATGACTGGATCATTTTCCGAACCAGTGGTAGTTTTGATGTTCATAAGCGCCTTATTAGGGCCTGTTTGTTGACATACAACAGGATTTAAAATTTAAAAACATCGAGTTTCATATAAGAAGCATTGAATAAATTAGACTGTGGCTTACATTTATCCTCGTACAATATTTATGTATTTGGTAATATAATATTTGTTCGGAAAAATGTAAATATGTTTAAATTAATATGCGAAATTTAATATTTAAAATAAACATAGAATCTAATCTGCTAGACATGATAGGATCTTTTTTTTTTATATCATAGGAGGCAAACGAACAGGTGGGTCACCAGATGTTAAGTGATCACCGCCGTCCATAGACACTAGCAACACCAGTAATGTCGCAAGGACGTTGACAGCCTGTATTTGGGGGAAGGGTAAAGAGTTTTTTTTTTATACGTGGGGAAATCCCTAAAGGATACGCCACCCTCTCGGGGGAGAGACTAAAACCCCACGGTGTACCGTCAGCTGCATCGAACTTGCTGTCTTCCTGAGGAACCACCACTGCGGTAGCCTGGCAAAGTGAAATTGCTTCGTGCAACTATAGAGAGGCAATCAAGGTACACAACCAGTCGCCTCCCCTCGTCAGCCTCACCTGTGCAATGAGGAGATGGCCATCCCCTCAGGCTTGGCTACGGTAGTGGAAGGAGGCGAGCGTGCCACCTCCCCTTCTTGTTACATAGCTCATTTATCAAGGAAGGCTATATATCATGCTAAGATCAATAAGGAGCAGAGCGCCAATGAAGAATGTTTCAAAATCGGGGTTAACGTACGTATTATTTGATAATTTTTTTTTGTCATAGGAGGCTAACGAATTGGTGGTTCACCTGATGTTAAGTGATCACCACCGTCCTTAGACACCAGGGGAGTTGAAAGTGTGTTGCCAGCCTGTGTTTGAGGAAAAGGGAGGGCGGGGGGAGAAGGGAGGGAAGGGGTGGTGGGCCTCCGGCGCTCTCACGACCTAACGAAACGCAACAATGCAAGCACTGTTACTTCACGTCGATTTTCTATGAGAGGGTGGTACTACCCCGGGCGAGCCGACCCATTCATGCTGAAACCACTAATAGCTTCAGCGTGGCTCTACTACCTACAGAGTGGTACACACTACATAGTGGTCTACACCTACTATTCAATATAATTTACTATTTAATAGTAGTAAAGTAGAATTGAAAATTCTAGGGCATTTAACATCACGCTAGAAATCTTAGAAGCAGAGTCAGAAAGTACGTAAAGCGACGGCGAAGTACACTGGACAACTGTCACTGGTTCTGGTTTCGAGAGAAAGGACCGTGTTGCGCACACACGGGTTGTCAGGAACCAAGTATTACTAATAGCCGAACTTTTAACGCCTATACCTATATGGTTCAGTCACATAGTCGGTTTAACTAACTGCTTACAAAGTTAAGTGCTAGTAAAACCGTTAGGCACACCTAGTTTGATATTGATTATTCTGAAACAGGATGCACTGATGCAATGTATTGGGAATGGGTTTATACAACATTGATATTTAATGTAGACTGATTTTAATTTGGTTACGACATACAATTTCGTACACCTTACGAAATAATTGTATAATATAACATAAAGGCATACTTATGTAGACATTTACAGTTAGGACCGTCCCGCTTACACATAGCCTGCATGGGATACACCTTCCACTGCCGGGGGACAGTGAGAGGGTTATGCCGGACTCTTACTGGCTAAAACCCGTAGGCCGCTTGTGCGCGTATGTAGACCAGGGTACGGGCTCAGATTAGCATGCATCGATGCCCTGGTCGCGCGCCTGGGTCACCCGTAGATGTGCGGACGGGGACCCTCGTCTCGAGAGAGAGGATATTCCTCTCCCTCCCGCTTATTATTGAAGCTGCGGCTAGCCGTGCTTCAACTCTCGGCTACTCCATTCTGCAGCAACAAACGCCCCCGCGTGTGTCGCCTGGAGTTTAGTTAGGGGGCCTTTGATGGTGACTGGCACCCCCTCTGCGGCTTCTGCGGCCGACTCTACCACGTCGAGCAACAGGAGCATCAGCAGCCCTCTCACGCTGCCTCATTTTTCCAGGTAACAGCCCAAGCCGAGGTGCGCGTGCGCCCTTGTGTATGTTCCCTAAAAAACCAAATCGGCTGAGTGCCTTAAGCGCTCGCCTTAGTAGCCCGGTGAAGCTGTGAAGACCCTGCAGGGTCAATAGCGTAGTCAGTTCGAGAAAAAAAAAACCTTCGAAACCATAATATCATATATTATACATAATATATATGGTATTATATGTATGTATATATTATCATAAGTGATATTAAACAAAGAAGGACCTTTCTATACCTATTATACATTTTAATAGAGTGTAAACACTGCATATATGTCATCAACACCATTGTAATTTAAACAAATAATGCAATTGACATATATTCAAGTGTGCAATAAATCGTATAAGGACATTTTAACAAAATTTTAGCTTGTCAAATACTAACTTTGATTTTTTTATCATCATTTTGGGTTAACATTGTAAGTCACATTGTGTAATATTCGTAGTATATTTAATTTGATTTGGTTATTTTGTACAGACGAATGTGAAATAATAATACTGAACACAAATTCTCAGACATTATAGTAATCCTCTGGAAAATTATACCGTAAACGCTACCATCTTCTTGGAAATCCAGAATGATTACAAGAGAATACAATACATACTCATTTGGTGTTGAAAGTAAAAATGATTAGAATTAGCTGTCAAATTAGGAACAACAAGCACGTATATAGTTTATATCCATTGTAAACATGTAGATGTAGTATATACCTTTCTAACGGCGGGCGGGTCCTGCGGAGTGAGGAGCTGCAGCACGTGCGGCGGCGCGGAGTACAGCGCACGCAGCAGGCGCGGCTGCAGCAGGGCGGCGCCTGGCGCGGGGCTGCCCCCCCACCAGAACAGCTCCTGCAGCGGCGCCGCCCAGTCGCCGCCGCCGCCCGCCCACCACTTCGTGCGGGACCCGCTCGACCCGCTCACGGCTGTCATCCACCCACGGTAATTAACTTAATAACCCAATACCCATTTGTATCATACCATATTGACATGATATTTGACGTTGTCGACGTTTATCAAACAATTTCTGTTCTGAATATATCTAGTAGACATAGTTAATATCTACATTAAAAATACATTTCCTCATTATCTATATATATACATATAATAAAAAAGAAGTGTCTGTATGTAATATCAAAATAAAAATTTTTGACTGATTAGGTATGAAAGTATACAGGCTTCTGATAACAAAATTGCAATTTAAAAAAAAATTGTCTGTCTGTCTGTTTGTTCCGGGTAATCTCCGAAACGGCTACACCGATTTTGAGAGGAATTTCACTGACACATAGCTGAAATTACAGCGGGTTTCTTAGGCTACTCTAAATTAGACTAGGTATTAACCGCGGCTTCGTCTGCAATGCTATCTCCAAAATGATTGGACCGATTTTCACCAAATTTTCACCAGCAAATAGCGGACATCATTTCAAGTAACTTAGTCTATTTTAATTTAGACTAGCTGTTGACCGTGGCTTCGCAAAGCTATCTCTAAAATGGTTAGGCCAGTTTTCACGAAACTTTCACTGACAGATAGCTGACCTTACAAAAAGTACTTGAAGTAATTTTATTTTATACTAGCTGTTAACCGTGACTTCGCAAAGCTATCTCTAAAATGGTTAGACCAGTTTTCACGAAACTTTCACTGGCAGATAGCTGATCTTATAAAAAGTAATTCAAGCAATTTTAGTTTATACTAGCTGTTAACCGTGGTTTCGCCCGCAATGCTATCTCCAAAACGGTTAGACCAGTTTTCACGAAACTTTCACTGGCAGATAGATGACTTTACAAAAAGTAATTTAGGCAATTTT
>MU159437.1:15807-43682 GCA_015888305.1 Antheraea pernyi | reverse complement strand
CCCCGCCGCCGCCGCCTCCGCCCCCGCCCTCGCCCAGCGACACCGCCGACGTCAGTACTGCCACGCCAATACGAACCCATTGCATTACCACCCAACACTTTTATTTTCGTAACCTATCCTCTACGTCATTACTGTCACTGTCAAATAGGTAATAATCTTACGAGCGCCCTTCTTAAAAGTTTGTTGTTTTTGTGGCATCTCAGAATTCTTGCTCCATGATATTATTGAGTTAACAAATAGTAGCATATTATGATGAAAGTCAGCGTTTGATATTATTTTTTTTAATCATAGGAGGCATACGAACAGGTGGCCCACCTGAT
The DNA here is from genome assembly GCA_015888305.1 of Antheraea pernyi. Taxonomy (NCBI): domain Eukaryota; kingdom Metazoa; phylum Arthropoda; class Insecta; order Lepidoptera; family Saturniidae; genus Antheraea; species Antheraea pernyi. The sequence goes on along the minus strand of MU159437.1, from coordinate 43,362 downwards.
GTTAAGTGATCACCACCGTCCATAGACACTTGTAACACCAGGCGAGTCGCAAGTGTGTTGCCAGCCTGTGTTTGGGGAGGGCGGAATAGGGAAGAAGGAGTAGAGGAGGGGCCAAAGGAGAGGGAGGAGGAGGAGAGGTGGTCATCCGGCGCTCTCACTGACCGAACGAAACGCAACAATGCAAGCACTGTTACTTAACGTCGGTCTTCTGTGAGAGGGTGGTACTCCCCCGGACGAGCCGTACCATTCAAGCTGTAAACAGTAATAGCTTCAGCGTGGCTCTAACACCTACAAACTTGATAGTAACATGTGGTGCGAGTGCTACTGGGTTCGGAGGTATATTATCACAATCAACTGCTGATAATGCAGAGCATCTTGTAGCGTTTCTATTTCAGACACTTACAAAACCTATTTCCAAATTGATAGAGAAGTATAAATTTCTAGATGGTCAATACATTACAATTACAAAATATAGAATAAAATAACACAAAATTATGAATAAAATATAAAATCCACTACATGACAGACTGAGATCCAGGCAAAAACGCCATGTATGTATTTGTTGTCTGATATAAATGAAATAGTGAAAGTGAGTGTTGCGTTTGGTGTGGGTGCATACCGTTGGTGAAATAATTGGTTTGTCGGTGTTGCGGGCCGCACGGGTGGTGCAGCCGCTGCTCCAGCCAGTCCAGCTGCGCCGCGTACAGCGAGCGCTGCGCCGCGCGCGCCGCCTCCGCCACCCCGCGCCCCCCCCGCCGCGCTGCGCTCCACGTAGCTCAGCATGTGGTGCAGCTCCGCTATCGTCTGCAACACGACATCACCTCCTCCATGCTCACTCCTACTCACACGACTTGCTTCTCTTCGCTTACATTGCTCTAGCTTCAATTTGACACAGAGCAAGGATATCCTCAATACATTCACCTTCTCATATCTTACTTCACAGGGCTCATGCAATTATTACATGAGCATTGATGGGCATGAAGGTACGGGTCTTTGATTTGTTTATTTTTGATGACGTAGGGGTTGCGAGGGGGTGTAGATGGCGATTACATCAGAAATATTTATTTATTTAACTACAATAGGTTTGAAAATACTTATATAAATATTTACGTAACCATAAGATAGGAGGTAGAAGTATTACTTACTTTTGCCGAGTAGGAAAAAATGCGGCCAGAAATCACCAAAATTGTGTCGTTACGTTTCAAAATGAGCTGAATTCAAATATTCCCGTTCCTGATATATTACGTTATTCTTCAAAATGTTCAAATTTTGTACATGTAAAATATGAAGATCATAAAAGTTAAAAACCTTATTATCAGCAAAAATTGTACTCGTGTGCATTTTCGTTGTATAAAAGCTTTGAAATGTAACGGCACAGCTCTGTTTACGTAATATTTGTACCTTGTACATATAAAATGAGCTTATTACAATTTCGAAATATGCTAGTATTTTTATTCGATTGTGGTACATGATGGTAGTGACCTGCATGCTATAGTTGGTGGACAGAGCCTTAAGAGCGAGTCGGTTGAGCAGGTCGTGCAGGTCCTCGAGCAGCAGCCCGCGTGCGTGCGGGGACAGGGCGAGCGCGCGCACGCACCGCACCGCCACCTCCGGCACGGCCGCCTCGCTCAGCGCCTTCACCGACGCCTGCAACGCGATACTCTACTCACACACTAACTACCGACCGGCCTGCTTGCCTCATATACACAAATTCCTATATAATCACCAGTTTATTATTTATACAATTTCTTTGCAATCTTATAAATGATATACTTGATGATTATAATGAAACACTATTTATAATGTGTCACATCACAGGTTCAAAAACATTATTTTCTTATTCCTTGGCTTATTCATAACAAAATAATAAATAAAAGAATATGTTATGTAGACTAATGTGACATCAATTTCTCGGCATGGCTATCAAGAGTATCCCAACAAGATATTCACGTTAGAAGGTTGGTACGTCTAGGGACCTTGTCTATGAGCCTCCGGATGATGAGCGTGATGTTGTGCGCGAGCGGCACGTCGTGCAGGCAGGCCGGCAGCAGCGCCAGCAGCGGCGCACTCCGCGGCACCGCCTCCTCGCGCACCTCCTCCCACACCGCGTCCTACAACACGCACCACACCGACAACCTTACACAATACCACCCGCTATACTCCGCTCTGCGTAAGCTCAGCTTTGCACATACACACACAACTCCGCCTTCCGCACCTTCTATACTTCACCTCTTGTACTGCTACCAGCGTCACGTGTTGTATTTTTTATATTTTGATCGTGTTCGATTTATAAGTGAAAAATATTTTATCATTTACATACATATTATAAACGATAAAAATATATCAAGTGTCACTACATTATTACATTTTATTTATTTAATTATATTTTTAACTAAATACTTCTCCCATTCATGTTATGTACCTGCTTAGAACATAATAAAATTTATTTAGAAAAGTATTTTTGTCTGACTCTTCTTTTGGTAATCACTCTCACAAGAATGCAAAACTCAGGTTACGGGTCGCGGACTGTACTTGTGATAAGTAACGACTCACATCGAGCTGGTCCTCCAGCGGTACGTCGCACTTGGTGAGCAGGGCCGCGCACGCCGCCGCCAGCTCCCACGAACCCTCGTACAACGATATCTGCACGATTCATTATATTTCGACAACAGTCACTTTGGAATGCTAATATTCATAAGAGAAGCGATGATAACTTATTGGATAACATCTTCAGATATGGTCCGTTCAAGTATTACGTAAGCAGAATTTTTGTCATTTCTGATTGCCCCCTCCTCCTGCTCAGCAAAAATAAGGAATAATCTTACTCCCCCCCCCCCTTCTCTCCCATGCTCCTCCCATAACCATTTAAGCATTTTTAAATCTGTTCTAGTTAAATAGAATATTGCTGATATAATCACCATCTAGACTTCTCAACTCTCATGTTATATCAAAAATAAGCAAGTGAAGGAACCCTCCCCCCATAAGTGCTTACGTAATACTTGATTGGCCCCATTCCACATCGATTGACGTAAAGCTTACTGGTAAAGGAAAACGTAATGATGAAAATCATAGCATGATGATAGGATTTTTATAAGCCCACCTGGCTAACTACCATCCTCAAGTTGAAAATTTGTTAGCAAGCATTTGTAGATGTATTCCGGACGTTGTATTTAAGAGCCAGTCTTTCTAAGTTTAGCGTATATATCGTCTCAGACTACATCGTCATTAATATTACTTAAGATTGTGTTCGTACACTAAAAAGAAGAAATAAAAACAACGGTGAAGTTGTTTAACATTAGTTTTTTATTACTATAATTGGCAATTAGTATTATTGTTTTAAAAAATTAGAATAATTGTAACTAACAAATTATAGTGGATGAAAGTGTAGAATGTCATAATGATGTTGTCGTACAAGTTCAAAATGTGTAGGGGTCCCAGTTGTGGTAAATTATAATAGAGGGTATTTTGATTGTTTTCTAAATGGAAGGTGAAATTGAAGAAACATGTTGTTCGTATTTATAAGGAAGGGCAGTGTGCATGCGAGTAGTACCTGGTTGGCGAGGTGCGTGTAGAAGTGGTGGTGCCGCAGACGGCGCGCGAGGTCGGGGGGCGCGCGGCGCTGCAGCGCGGCGAGCACGCGCACGAGGCGGGCGCGCACGGCCGGCTCGCGGTGGTTCCCCACCACCACCAGGCTCTCGGGCTGCACCGCGCCGCACACCGCCTGCCCGCACACGCACACCACACATCGCTACTATTCTATTCTCACAACATTACCGCAAACACTATTATACTATCAATTCATATTTTGTTGGAAATAAATCAAAATCTCGGGTACTAATACTGCGTCGGTTCATACGTATAAGGAGCGGCGCATGCCGTGTGAGGACTTACTCTTTCGGTGGCCGTCATATCGTGCGATAGCTCTGCCGAACTCGTCTCGGTTATTAAACGAGTCAATAATTGTTACAATTTATTCTTAGCAGTTTATATAATTATAAAATGGCCAGTTCTGTTTTTAATAATCAATAATTGTTATTCAAAATTGCTAACAACTTAACCAGCCTTGAGACCACATTTCTGTAAAAGTAACCTTAACCACATTACTGACATGTCAACTTTTTCGACTTATAAAAAGTATGTACCCACATGATAATCATCATATTATTATCGAGACATCAAAATCGCATGATAAGTGCTTCATCACAGTTAACCAAGTTCAAAATATATTTTTTATTTCACTATATATCGATATTGTGCGTACTCTTCCGTGCTAGCCTATTCGTAATATAAATATACAGCGATTATATAAAATATGAGAGCTTCTATTATGATCAGTAAATTACAAGATTAGTTTGAAGTGAAATGAAGATATAGGAGCATGAGTGTGGTACCTGTGCGAGGGCGTGGTCAGTGAGTACGCCGATGACGTCACGGAGCAGAAGCAGCAGCCCCTCGCAGACCGCCCACCCGGAGGCCGCGCCCGCGCGGACCCGTCTCTACGCACGTACACGTAGTTCAAAACTTACGTATTTTCATCACATAACTATTAGATATGTAACGAAACACAAACATTCTTAGAAGTAACTAAACGCAAACGTCACGTCATTTTGATATGTGAGATATCGTACATAACTTCCGTCCGAATTTTTGGCGGGATCTGAGAATGTCGTGTAGTCGATTTTATATTTAATTCATTCATTCCTATTATGCTATTTGGCACTGTATTTTATAATATCGGTGGCATTTTACATAATATAATCCGGTTATTGTGTACAAGTGAAGCGGACGGGAAATAATACAACGGAGCATGAATTTTAAGATACCACAAAAACTCCCTGGAAAGCTTTAACAAGTTGGCTTAAATTTGGCCATGGCCATTAACAGCCCTTCATTTTATTAGAAAATTGAAACGATCACAAGAACCTTGTAACATCATTACTTACTCCATAATGGCAGTAATAATCTACAAGAAGATTGGTTGCCAAAAATAAAATAAACAAAAAATCATCCGTCCTTTCCTTTACTGTAACTTTTGTCGTGTGAACTGTAATATGAAAATCCAATACAATCCTCTGTCCACGTTTTTCTGTCAATAACTTATATGTGATTCAAATACAAGTGGTTCTGATTCTCCGTCTCTACGTATACCGGCATACTTTAGACCTCGGAGCAATCCATCACATAGCATATGCCACTTATAAGACTCATTCAGACTTATCTAATGATGTCCATGTGCATTGCACACTACGAACTGTGCCATAAATATATATATACATTTGTAAAATATTACCATCGTTTGCGTAGTTTCATAAAATGTCTAATTCACCTACTAACTGATTATTTCTAGAGTATTCTTTACTTATTCTATAAACTCAGATTGTTTCTTCTTACAGAAGAATACTTACTGAAATAAAGATTGTAATTTCAATTTAATATACCTTGCTTGTGTCTCAAAAAAAGCAGGGTGTGTCGTAAAGAAATACGATAGAACTGAAACTTTTGTATTACAAGGAAACACTTTAATTGGAGAAAAAAAATTACAACATAAAGTAACACCAGGTAACCCACCCAAGTATCCAAGTACCGACTGCGCTAGACGTTGACGTACACGTTTTCAACACTCTACCCGACCGACACAATGTTTCCTCTCACCACTTTTCATCAAACGAAAAGATTGTTGATCAGAATTTAAAATTACATCACACAAGAACTTTCAGTTCAAAAATACTTATAATAAAAAAAAATACGGGCTAAAAAGTATACACAATGTGGGCAAGTGTTACCTGGTGGTAGATGCCTCCGGAGAACATCTCGACTGTGGTGTGGTTGACATCCTCGACATCTACAACAATGTACTCATTGAGGTCCTCCTCAGTCCTCCCTCCCGTACTCTCTCCACCACTCCCACCGTTGAGCTCTGCAACCGCCACCCTGAGCTGACCCTCAACCAGCGCTACTACACTACTACGTTACTACACCTCGGGTACATCGTCACTTCACATCAACGTCTCGTTTAACTACTTTTTCTAGTTAAACCGAGTTTTTATCATCAGATTTGTTTTAAACGCCATCTATCCACTAGTTTTCGTACAAAATTTTAAACTGTGAATATTTGATATATCTTACGTTGTCAATAAAATAACCTTTCAATAACTATCAATTACGATGTTTTACATGTGTCAGATGTTCTATATGAATTCAGTTTAGTTCTTTTTTATAGATTCATGCACGCAACACAGTGTTTTTGAATATTAAAATAGTGCGTTTTTATTTGATAATGTATAGTCAGTAGTATTATGTTTAAAGCGATGAGTAAAGGCGTAAAAGCAGTAAAAGATTATTCAAAAGCAATGAATTTTAATTGTCATCACATTTGCTTTACGGAAAAGGTAATAATATAATAAATTTAAAAAATATAACGACATATCTTTATGCAAGATCTTTTAATAATAAACGTTAGTCCTATCGAACAATAAATCAGAAAATACGGATTAACAATTTATAAAATAATTAAATTTGTGTGAATTGCAATCACCATATAAAAGTGAATAAAATACTATAATCGACACACGTTTCAGCGGATCGTGTTTCATAGAACTCCATTTATTTTATAACCTTCATAATGACATTTTCTGAATAAGAATAACAATAAGTGTCTGCATATCATAAGTTTTGAAAGGTCACTCATCATTCTGCTGACCTCGTATAAATAAGATACTGGATTAACCACATTGATATCCAAGTATGACTGGAACTAAACTTATGCCAGTTCATTATGAAGAAATATCAGAATTTATATACTATATATATCAATATATAGTAATCAGGGTATTGATAAAAAGGTTAGAAAATGTTAGCGTGTTTAAAAATAATTTGAAATAGCGGTGCTTATAAAAATAATATATTCTATAGTTGTTTTACGGTAAAAATAGTCGAAAATGTGAAGCGATACAATGAGAACTATTCATGTATAATGTAAATTTATTGGAATTTATTTTGAATTCATTTTGAATTTATTAGATTTTTTTTGGTAAATGGATTAAAAACAGCAAGATTTATTTACAAATGTATAATTTCGCGTAGCGAAACTCACCGGCCGGTGTATCTGAATTATCAGACGTCGATGAGACGTTTTGTTTCCTGAAAAAAAAAACACAAAAATTACATAAGGTTTTATAATTCAGTGCATTTGAAAATTGATTAAAAGTATTGAAGAATATATAGATGGTGGAGTGACGAATTGACTAACGTTTATTTATCGAACTATAAACGGTAGCCAATTAGCCTTTCCGCTGTCGATATGACATACAGTTAGGAAAAATCAAATCAAACGTTACATTTTTCTTTAATTTTAATTTTGGCAACCAATCCTCTAGATTATTTAAATAACCTTGTTAGTCAGCTTCCGACGCCGTTTGTGATCATGAATTGACTAACGTTTATTAATCGAACTATAAACTTAGCCTTTCCGCTGTCGATATGACATACAGTTAGGAAAAATCAAATCAAATGTTACCTTCTTCTATGATTTTAATTTTGGCAACGAATCCTCTAGATTATTACTGTTATTATCGAGTAGGTAATAATATTACAAGCGTCTTGCGATAATTTAAATATTCTAACAAAATGGCCACCAGGCCACCCCCTGTCAGAACTTTCCATAGTGTTTTTGTAGCATCTCTGAATTCATGCTCCATGTATTATTTCCCATCCACTTTACTGGTGTACAATAACCTAAATATATTACGTAAAATGCCAGCAATATTACAAAATATCGAGTGGAATAACGCATGTTTATTTATAAATCATAATAGACTAAGATCGAGCCAAAAACTGCATGTTACCTTTTAAAGTCCTATAAATATAAATGAGTATAATTATTTCCTTATGAAAAGTAATTGCGCAGTGGTTACCTGCTTTCCTTGATCTGCATGTTGATGATGCCCTTCATCTGTTTAGTGGACTCGAGGCTGCTATCTATCTTATCTGAGTCCAAGTTGTTCGCGAGGTCCTTCATAGTGTTGAGCGAGTCGGTGGAAGTGCTGGAGGTGCTCGGCCTCGGTGACTCGGTGTTGTTGTTGTTGTTGTTGCGTGTCGTCGATTTACGTTTCATAGTGAACTCGTTCATTTCTTGTGTTTCGGAGGTGAGCAGGAAGTAGAAGTTGGCGCGGGAGTGCGTCACGAACGTGTCGCTCGCCTTTTAAACAATTGTTTAAGACATTTTTAACTTGAAAGTAAAATATCTTTGGGCGCGGTACATTTTGGATTGCGACCACTATGGACATAGTGGTAAACCCGTCATGAGACTCCAATAGTATAGTAATACATGTTCTGTTTTGTTGGATAATCTGCCACGAAGTTATTTATTGTACCAATTTATATCGATTCTAAATTTTAATATGTACATAGGTTTAAATTAACGTCTACGGTTATTACAAAAAATCCATTGAAATCATAGATAGAATATTTAGAATTTGTTAAGTACAGAGTTTGAAATGATGTACAACGATGTTTTTATGTGATGTAATCCATCGTAATTAGACATCGATATTATTCGAAGACTGGATAACTAAATATCGATTTACTTTCATTATCGTTAATTTAGAGTGAGTAATAGTTGCTATGAATCCAAATGTACTGATTCGTATTTGTGCAGTTAGTCATCTATAGTAACTTTTGAATTTGTTGGAGGTATGTTCTATATAGTAGTGTGGCTTATAGGCATAAATAATGTTTAGTAGGTAGTATTTAGTGTATGTATGATTGCAACTGTTCTTACCTGGTGCATGAGGAGTAGGAAGTCGCAGAGCAGCGCGAGGTGGTGCAGCAGCGGCGGGGAGCCCATGAGGGCGCGCACCAGCGACACCAGGCTGGTGCTGGCGTGAGGGTCCAGGGGCCCGGAAAACAGAAAATACAACGATGTTATTTAATATCAGAAAATCAATTTTTGATAAATCGTTTAACTTCTATAGTTGTAGAAAAGATCAAGTGGTGATCACCAGGTTGAGGATTGGACACACAAATCTGACCCACATTCATCTAATCACTAAAACTGATAAAAATAAATGCAAGTGTGGAGTGGACCTGACTGTTTTACATCTATTAGTGGAATGTGCAGCATTTAACAACGAAAGACGATTGTGTAACGTTCCTGACAACTTAAAAGACTGTTTAGATCAAGACGGATGTACACGAACCTTAATTTTCTTGAAAATGATAAATGTTTATAAATTAATCTAACCTAATCTACAGTAGTACTATAATGTATGTATTTTGTTAATTGTGGTCGCTAATGACCTGAGATGTTAAAAAGCGACCTAAAATAAATAAATTAAAAAAAATATATATTACAAGCGTCTTGCGATAATTCAAATATTCTAACAAAACGGTGGCCCCGCTGTCAGAACTTTCCATAATGTTTTTGTAGCATCTCTCAATTCATGCTCCATGGTATTATTTCCCATTCATATATTACGTAAAATGCCAGCAATATTACAAAATATCGAGTGGAATAACGCATGTTTATTTATAAATCATAATAGACTAAGATCGAGCCAAAAACTGCATGTTACCTTTTAAAGTCCTATAAATTTAAATGAGTATAATTATTTTCTTTATGAAAAGTAATTGCGCAGTGGTTACCTGCTTTCCTTGATCTGCATGTTGATGATGCCCTTCATCTGTTTAGTGGACTCGAGGCTGCTATCTATCTTATCTGAGTCCAAGTTGTTCGCGAGGTCCTTCATAGTGTTGAGCGAGTCGGTGGAAGTGCTGGAGGTGCTCGGCCTCGGTGACTCGGTGTTGTTGTTGTTGTTGTTGCGTGTTGTCGATTTACGTTTCATAGTGAACTCGTTCATTTCTTGTGTTTCGGAGGTGAGCAGGAAGTAGAAGTTGGCGCGGGAGTGCGTCACGAACGTGTCGCTCGCCTTTTAAACAATTGTTTAAGACATTTTTAACTTGAAAGTAAAATATCTTTGGGCGCGGTACATTTTGGATTGCGACCACTATGGACATAGTGGTAAACCCGTCATGAGACTCCAATAGTATAGTAATACATGTTCTGTTTTGTTGGATAATCTGCCACGAAGTTATTTATTGTACCAATTTATATCGATTCTAAATTTTAATATGTACATAGGTTTAACTTAACGTCTACGGTTATTACAAAAAATCCATTGAAATCATAGATAGAATATTTAGAATTTGTTAAGTACAGAGTTTGAAATGATGTACAACGATGTTTTTATGTGATGTAATCCATCGTAATTAGACATCGATATTATTCGAAGACTGGATAACTAAATATCGATTTACTTTCATTATCGTTAATTTAGAGTGAGTAATAGTTGCTATGAATCCAAATGTACTGATTCGTATTTGTGCAGTTAGTCATCTATAGTAACTTTTGAATTTGTTGGAGGTATGTTCTATATAGTAGTGTGGCTTATAGGCATAAATAATGTTTAGTAGGTAGTATTTAGTGTATGTATGATTGCAACTGTTGTTACCTGGTGCATGAGGAGTAGGAAGTCGCAGAGCAGCGCGAGGTGGTGCAGCAGCGGCGGGGAGCCCATGAGGGCGCGCACCAGCGACACCAGGCTGGTGCTGGCGTGAGGGTCCAGGGGCCCGCACTCCGAGTTCAGGAACCGTTCCTGTATACCATCGGGGTTATTCACATCCCATCAGTGGATATGCAGCTACAGTACTCAGATAGAGTGATGTACCTTGCAAGCGAGCAGCAAGTTCGTGAGCAGGCCGACGCGGTTGAGCTGGTAGTGGTTGAAGGCGCGGCGCGGGTGCTGGCCCCGCACCAGCACCACCACGCAGCGCAGCGCCACGCCCCACAGCGAGCCGCGCCCGCCGCCGCCGCCACCACCACCACCACCGTCGCCGTCGCCCTCGCCGCCTTCCACCTCCCAACTCACCTGCCCACATCTCAATATTAACTTCAAACAGTTCCTAGTACGCTTACAGGTATATAACGAAATGTTTTAATACTCACGAAAAATACAACTATTGTAATGCATCTATATTCAATTTTTCACGAAGCCATAAAGTTGTTTTTAGGTATTTGTTATTTTTTTTCTTAATACTAATTTGGTTACCTTTTTTCTCAATAATAATCTGTTTACTCGCTGTTTTGTCATCGACTCTTTTTAATTACAAGATATGTTTTAGAACTGGTAATAGTGTTATTTTTAATATTTTTAAAAAATGACACATCTAGGCGAATATTCACATAAATTATCATAATCAGTGCTAGATGACACAATAATATTATATTATTGATTAATTGTATGTAGATGACATCCAAAACGGGCATTAAAAGGGCTACAGATAAACCAAATGTTATAGAAACAATGTAAATGTGAACGTATGGTAGTTGTATGAGTAAGTGTAAGTGTATAGTTTAGAATGATAGATGAGTATGTCTATAGAGCGGTTGGAGTGACCTGGTGCGCGTCGAAGTGTCTCCAGGCCTTGAAGAGCAGCAGCAGCAGCGCCGGCTCCAGCAGCACCGCGTCGGAGCCGCCGGCCACGCGCAGCGCGTCCCCGCACCGCGACACCACGCTGCTGCTGCACGCCTCGTTCAGTATCACCTGACCATCACACCGTCACACACACTATACCGACTATGACTACATTACACAACCTGTGCATCAAAACACTACGAGCTTATATAATATATTACAATGCTTCAAATTTCCCTAACGTTACAATAAATAAAATAAAATAACACATACATTAATTAGTATACGTGTCAGCGCAAATGCCGTTCATATTCTACCGTCAAAAATATTCGTACTGACATAAACATTACGCGCTACCCTCCAATACGAAGCAAGCTTATAAAAGTGTAGCGAAAACCGGGCAGGGTTCAGTCTTGCGCTGAGCGTCGAACTCTACACTACACTACACTAGTGAATTATTGTATCGGCTACTAAAGATCACGTATATATAGAAAGACACCAAACTTTATAACCTCAACGTTGCCCCGACATATATAACAAAAATAAATAATTCAATCAATTCACTATAATCACAATTACTCATCAGTTTTTGTGATCGGCTGATTTAGAACATTTAGAAAGGATCAACTACACTATTTTGTATTTTGGTCAGAATTATTGTTGGTAACCGCATTTATATAGATGTGCACGAGAGTGCGATCAATTAGAAAAGGAAAGGATTGGGGGTTCGAAAATAATTGTTTCATAGAGACACTTCAGTGGTTGACAATTATCCAAACAAATTGGCACATTATGAAACGTACGTTTGCTTTTTTTTGCTGATATATTTTTACTACATGCTGGTTACAGCTAAGCCTATAATAGCGCACATAGGAGTGTCACACTTCGGGATTAATAGTAGAGCTTTTCCATTCTATTGAATCATTGTCATCATAGCCCCTTTCATTTGGCCGCTTTAAATATAGCCGTAAGTTTGGGCTTACATATAATATAGTCAAGAGTGTCATACAAAACAAAATAAAAAATATATTATAGGGTACTAAAATTTGCATTTTCATATCCTTAAGCTCTTTTAATTTGTTGTATTTCACGACCGACCAGCCAGTGACAGTCTACAATTACCCAACATCTGAGAGTAGTACGGTAGGCCTGAATCACCGATACCCCAGAGATGATGGTCCATCGAGCTGAAACAGTGGGGAGAGAGATACCTCGAGCAGATGATGAGAGATTCGGGCCTTGGGTGAAGCGAAGACCGTGAGCAGCATCTCCGGCGTCTCCTCCGAGTAGAACATGGAGTAGAGCCTGTTGTCGAGCCGACACGCGCGTAGCAGCAGGCCCAGCGCCAGCGCCTGCTCCGCCGCGCTGCCTTCCAGCTCCACCACCTGGTACCCAGTGGTTCATACCTTGTATATCACTCATTACTAACAAGGTACTGTGGCTTCTTGAAAAAAACAACGGCAATTTAGAAATTTATCGATAAATAGTTATTTTTGTAAAGTTTATATCAAAATTTATAAGAGATGACATAACAAAGAGAAGAATAATATCTATGGATTTGTGTAAATAAGTGTGTACTATGAAAAGCAAAAACTTCGATTAAATACAAAAATCGATTGCAGGTATCGATATGCATATCTCATCAGAATACTCACCCCGCTCAGCACTGTCACGGACACCCACACAATAAAACCATATTCATACGCATTCATCAGACTAACAAAATAATCATTGTCACACATGTTTTTCCTTCTCATGTCACAGATGTATCAAAGTACCAGGGCTTGTAACTAATCAAATATATTATATATTGTACTCTATAGTCTGTAGTACTCGACCTAACTTAAAACTCTAATACTAGATCCAAACTATTACAATGATCCGTATAATATATATGTATGTATACATATGATGTAGACTACGCGAATATACGTTTTGTATGGACCTTGTCCATACAATCATTTATTTCATCTTAGCATTCAGCATTAATATGAATACACCGATTCTTTTATTGAATAATATTAGACTAGACCTTTAGGAAAATTAAAAAGTAAGTAAAAGACAAAAGCATATAAAGATATTACGATAACTTAATTTCACTTCAAAAATGTATAATTTATATTTTTAAATATAAAAATATCCACAGCTTAAACAATACAGCTCTTCATATAAATATATAAGTAAGTAAGTAAGTAATATATAGGTTCTTACATATGAGGTTTTTAGCTTGCGAAAATAAATGAATCAGTATATTTAAAACACAAATAGATAATCCTAAATTTAAATTTCATTTCCTAACCAAACGCCAGAGATATTCAAGATCAAAGTGGCTACAATTCGATAAAACGCCAGTATCATATTTAAAGACCTAATATTTCAAGTTAAAAATGTTGAATAAGAATAAATTTTGTGTCGTTTAAAAAGTTGTAAAGACATGTACTCCTGTATCATATAGGTTCAGCACTGGCAGACGTCGTAACACTGCCACTTAAATTTCGTCAACAAGATTTAGAGCAAACAACAAATACATTTATATTGTTTTATTATTTCGTTCGCAATGTTCTGTATACTGCGCGTTGTTTAATTTATATTTTATATCATTATCGTTATTTTTTTAATATGTTCAATATGTCGTTGAACTGTCGGGGCGAGCGGAAGGCTCGTTGCGTAGTTCTAGTTTAATGACGATGTAGAATTTAAATCCAGTCCAAAGAGTAAATCGGACGGAGTAATGACCGGCAGGTTTGTTAGCAGACCCGATCTCCTCGAGCGTTTGCAATAAAATACCTCGCCTCAAAATCAGTTTTTTTACAACCCCCACCCTCGTTCCCCTCTCCCAATATTGAGATGAGCGGCACGGTATAATCATTCTTAATCAAATAAACTACTCTTAGTATTAAATTAATAACATGTAAAAAAAAAACGTCACATGTGTTGTCACATTCTGTAGATTTGAAATAAAGTGTGAAGAGAAGTAAACATTTTGTAAGGTGGCGAGTATAGTTTGAATGAATGTTAATATAATTGCAAGGTTACCGGTGGGCAGCAGGACAGCTGTCTGGTGGTACAGGTTCATGACGTGCGGCGCGTTGGCGGAGAACGTCAGCAGCAGGTTCTCGTGCAGTTCCCGCAGGCTCGATGCCGATATCTCGTATACCTGCAAGGAACTGTACTTTACCTCGACATTCAACTTATCATGTCACACATTGCGTTCTGTAGATACTTTTGTGAAACACTTCGCCAGAAATAAAACCCTCATCATCTCATTTTCAATTACATACATTTAAGACAATTCCTAATATCAAGATTAGAAAGACGTCGTACAGTCTAGAATTCCCAATTATAGCCAAACATCTACTTGAGATAATTTTTTTTTTTTTTATGTCATAGGTGGCAAACGAACAGGTGGGTCACCTGCTGTTAAGTGATCACCACCGTCCATGGACACTATATAATACTTAAAAGTAATTGTTAGGCAACGCAACGCCTAAACAGGTCCGTTATAGGATTTCTTTTTTCAATGTATAAAACACTGAAATCGAGTTGGGAAACATGAGTTGACTATTCACTTACAAAGGCACTCTGTAGAAGGATATACTTGAACAGTAGAAAACTCATTCCTCACCTGGTCCCAGTCCAGATTCGTATCGAGCACATTCGGAGTTAATATTAGAGGGTAGTTAGGAGATTCACACCGCACCTGTTGATAACGATTGAAATACAATTACTGGATCTTAATATTTCTCTGTTTCTTAATTCTTGCACCAAGTCACAAGATTATACAACAAAATTAAATAGATATCGAAAATATACTTTATGTAATCAAGTATATAAATCCATGCATTCAGCGTATTAATTTTAAATGCTATTAACCTTATTGATCAAAAATGGATTTTTTTTTGTTTCTTCTGATGATCTAATTTTGTGAGTTTTGCGACTCGTTCGATTATATCACTTGCAAGAACTTGATTACCAGGAATATTATTAACAATAAACATTTTTCAAAAGGCATAAACGTTGTACACCTGACAAACGTTCTATCTTTCAGTACATTTAAGTATAATTCAAATGAGATAAGAGTAATAAGACATTCGTAATGTAACCTGGCAGGAATGGTCGGGCCCGTGCGCGGTGAGGTGCAGCGCGGTGTAGGGCGTAAACAGCGGCTGCCGGTACACGTGCACCGAGGCGAGGTGGTACGCGCCGCTCCCGCGCACGCGCGCCGCCGCCTGCACCGCGTGCCCCACCACCACGTGCGTGGGGCTCGCCTTGCGCACCAGGATACCTGCTGGCCCAACGCAACCCCACTCGCCTTCCTCATTTCCGATACTTACACATTTCCTATCCTTGTTCTATACTGTTCAATAACTACCACTACACGCTTATCTGCCATCATACTTGACGGTATTATGTGGGAATTACAGTGTGCTTCTGTCTATAGGTCTATAATAAATTAAAATCGTCAATGCATCGAAATATAACAAAAAAAACAAACAAAAATATTTCATACGATTACATTAATAATTATACCTTTTGTTACTACTAAACGATGCTGACTAAACCAGTAGCGAAATACAACCATCATTATTTTAACGTAAAAGCCTATACAATTTGTCCAAGCTAATCTCTAAACCGTCAGATAACTTTTCAGTGTATTTATTACCTATTATAGGTAAAGTAGTAATGACAAAATTAAACTTGAAAAGATAAAGTAAAAGGGTGTATTACAAAGACACACGACAAAAGTCAAACTTTTGTATTTTTTTTTTATTGTAGCACGGCAAAGTGACTGCACTATGCCTGATGGTAAGCACAGTACAATACAAAAACAACGGGGACTACCGAGAGATACGTTATCCTTCGTCAGTTATCGCTGTCATGCCAGCCTGCGTAAGTGCCTATTCACGTTACGCTTGAAGGACCCGATGTTATAGGAAGGAGGGAACACACTAGCCGGGAGATTGTTCCACAGCTTCACGGTATGGCAAAGATACGATGTTGCGAACTTTTTAGTTCGTGCCCAGATAAGGTTTACCGTAAAACTGTGGCTCCGAAGACCAACGCACGTGGTTCGGTTGTGAAAAGGAGAGGACGGGATTAAATTGTATAACTCTTCAGAACACTCGCTATGATACAGACTTAGAACACGCTCAGTGAGGCAAAATACAACAAGTTTAAGTATTATAGTGTAATTTAAAAAAAATACAAAAATCCAACGTGAAGCGGTGTACTTAGGCGGTATCTAAGTACTGACCGCGCTCGACGTTGTTTAACTTCGGTGATCAGACGAGAAGCGGTGTTTCTAACACTCTACCCGACACAATGTTTACTCCCGCCACTTTTCGTCACATACAATGGTTGCCGATCAGAATTTCAAAACCCTGCCATAAGAACTTTCACTTCAAAAACCCACAACGAAAACAGATCAAACACGTAAGAACAGAATCACTTTGATGTGTAGGATGTCGGGGGTATCTGCTAGTATTAGTTAAGATTATAGTGAGAAATCATCGACGTACCTTGTATAGGCAGGGAAACAGTCTCGCACTCGTATCCGTTGATAAATGCCGTAACCTGTCACAAAATATATATATTATATTATATCTTAATTTTATAAGAAGAGAAACTAAGCATCGAATCTTTATGATAAAAAATAACCATTGCATCTCATATACTAGTCGTAATGTAAGCAAAACTGCGAACACATTTTGGCCCCATGATCGAGAGGATTAAAACATTTCAGGTATTATCAGTATAGTTCAACTGTTCCAGAGATCGAAATTCTATTCAAAGGCAAATTCATTTTCATTGTTATAGTTCTTCAAGCTAATATTTGCTAAATACTTTTCGTCGATAAACTATTAAAGCTTTATCCTTACTAATATTATAAATGTAAATGTGAATTTGTTTGTTTATATATTACTTTCACTCCTTAACTAGTTAACCGATCGTCATTGACTTTTGCATATCCGATGTTGTATGGGATAAGGGTATAGGGCACTTTCGATCCCGAAAAAGTATCGTTCCCGAGGAATATGTTAAATATATGTTAACGTGAGGAAACTCGCGAGCAATAGCTAATAATGAATAAATAAATGATAGCATGGCAAATAGAAGGCATTTCATGTAGAGTTCTTCATCCATACCATTGTTACTGAGGGTCAAGTATCGTGACTGTACCCTTTGATGAGTTTAATGCATTTCTAAATAGGATAGTTTATTGATCATCGCCGTTGTTACTGAAATGTATGATTTGATGAAATTAGAGTTTCATCATTGTTACTATTTGCTGCTATTCCTATACAATCATTTTTTACTATTTACAGTTTGTATAATAATACAGGCGTAATTGAGATACATTTCTTTCCCAGGGTTACAACAGAATAGATAAGTATTGTATAGTCCAGGGGTGCGAGTCAGGGACTTTCACCTGGTGCACCCCGAGCAACGTCGACCGCTTCTCGGTCGGTGGCTGATACCTGACAGAGAGGCTCTCGTCTCCTATGCCGGTGAGTATCAGACGGAGCGGCCAGACGTGGCGTTGGCGGGCTCGGCGTGCACTTGCACTGCCGCCGGCCTGGTAGTGCCTCACCTACCCACGTCTGCCTCACTTGTTACCGCTGGTCGCGTAATCCTATTGGAGTGTCGTCATTATGTTTGGCGGCTTCAATGGCCTCGAGGATCTTGGCATACACGCCTCGTGGGAATCAAATCAAGATGTCCGAAAGTTCTTTAGGCTTAGTTCTTACTTTTAAGGAAGGAGGTAGTACCGTAATCTGCTGCTAAGCAGAGAAGTAGAAGCAGATAAGGCTGTCGCCAAAACGACCAAAGCGGATGCCGCTAAGGTGGCCGAAGCAAAAACCGCTAAGTTAGATGTGGAGATGGCAGCCAACTCAAGCCGCAAACGTTTACCCGTTTGTAGCACCAAAAGTGAACCGTAAAGTAAGGAAGAACTCTGGTAAGGGTTCGATACAGGACCATGTTGGCGAGACTGCAGAGGAACAGTGAATGTTTGACAACCGAGATATTGAGACTCTCAACCCCGGCAGGCTCAGGCCTTGGCGGAGGAAAAGTTGTCCGGAATTTACGGTAGCCAACAAAACTGGCAAACTTAAGGGTACTTGTATAAGGGAACTCAAGAACATGTCCACATCCACGTCCACGTCCTCCAGGTTATCGTTGTTACGGTCCTGACGCGGACTATATCAGAAGAGACCTTGTGCCTCAGATGCATGATACGCAGATTCCGCCAAAATGTTATGGACTTCGCAGTCGAGGTGGAAGAGTTACGTCACTAGATTAAAAAGGACCAAGGAATCCCGACCAGCGCCAGCCCTGATGCAGCTGATACGGGAGAGATGGTGGAGGTTTAGCCTGAACCGGTACGTGTTCCAGTGCATCGTGAGCACGACGTCGTGGCAGATGCTGTGTAGAGTCTAGCGAGGCTGGAGGATCGGCTTGACCCTGTGACGGCAGTCCGTCCACCTCTGGCCGGGGACAAAAAGAAAAGGACGACCGTTGCGTTTAATAAGACCACTGACTATAAGTCTGAGCAGCCGACAAAACCGGCACCACAGGTGAATTGACCATCTTAGGCATAGAGGACCTCTCCGTCCGTAAGACCGCCACGAGGGCGAGGGTCCTCTAGATGGACTGATGGAGGGGGACGGACGACTTGTGACGTGTGGTCGCGCGTGCGTCGTATCGGTAATGCAACGCGTACCTGTATGTAGATGTGGCGCTTGTTGACGCGCTCCCGCAGGTTGAACGCGAGGTGCGTCCAGCGCGCGCGCGGCACCCCCGCCCCCACCGCGCACTCGGCGAGTACGCGCGCGTGCGTCGGTATCGGTATCGGTATCGGTAATGCAACGCGTACCTGTATGTAGATGTGGCGCTTGTTGACGCGCTCCCGCAGGTTGAACGCGAGGTGCGTCCAGCGCGCGCGCGGCACCCCCGCCCCCACCGCGCACTCGGCGAGTACGCGCGCGTGCGTCGGTATCGGTATCGGTATCGGTAATGCAACGCGTACCTGTATGTAGATGTGGCGCTTGTTGACGCGCTCCCGCAGGTTGAACGCGAGGTGCGTCCAGCGCGCGCGCGGCACCCCCGCCCCCACCGCGCACTCGGCGAGTACGCGCGCGCTGCCGGTCTCTGGCCGCGACACGCGCGCCCTCAGCGTTCCTGCCACACAAACTCTTTATACAACATCATGTTTCAGATAAAGGAAAATTACTCACTCATCAGTTATCTTCATAGCCATATCTAATCACTAAGGTTTAACATATTCGTATCCTTGATCTGATTGTCACCAGTAGTATACACCATAGTTTTCATATAAAAATAATATGGAAGTTAAACTTGTAATGCGACTTCCAACAAGATTGCGTTAAACGTCTAACGCTAAGGAGGAATAGAAAGAGACAGAGCGAGAGTGAATGCGTGGCACTCGAACGCATGCGCGTAGTATATATGTTACAAGCCAGCGCGAGCGTTAGCAACGAGTAGCGTCCAATATTCCTTGACGCAGTTTTTGCAAGAAATATTGAAAAAAATAGAACTCAAACATTTCGTATCTTACTTTAGTTATCATAATCCCGTTGTAAATGTTATAGATTTGGATATTTCTCCACTCGAAAATAATAATTAAAAGATGCGATCAATTGTGAATTCTAAGCAATGTCAATAAAGTTTGTCTTAGAGAAACAATATGATTTCACTAAAATTCAATTCCTTCCTATTTTTATTTCCAGATTACAAACTTGCACTTCACTTCTTCCGCGCGGAGGGACTCCAAGGACTATTTTTTATAATTATTTTTCTTCTATATTTATAAATAGTAATGTTTATATATAAACTCCATATCTCTCATTTGACAAAGGTAGTAAGAACGATTCTCTTTTTATATGATGTAAACTTTATCGTACCACGCTTTGACAAATTTCAGTGATTAAAAATTAAAAATTACATTAAAAATGAAAAATGAGAATAACAAAATATACCATTGTTTGTATCGAGCCACAACTCGAACATGAGCGACTCGTGCCCGACGGAGACCACGTGTAGCAGTTCCGCCGGACGCCCCGCACCCTCCCTCCTCGACTCACTCCTCTTCACCTCCTCCGTGTCCGAACACTCCTCGTTCACATCGTTCAAGTCATCTATAAGTATTCACTTGGTAATTTCTCCCTAAACTATCACAAAGACAAAGTCACCATGATTAAAACCTTTGCTTTTGATTTATACTTTTTATACTGTAGTCCGGTGAAACTGTTAAGACCTTGCTAGGTCAATAGCGTAGTCAGTTCGAGAAAAAAAAAGAAAAACTTTTTTCGTTGTCTATAAATATAATAAAAATGAAGTATATGTAATATCAAAATAACAACTTTTTACTTTCTGGATATGAAAATGTATATGCTACTTAGGATACAACCTGTAGCATACTATGCTACAGATTGGACCAACTCTTTACAATCACAATAAATCGCTGCCTCCTACGCTCCTATTGGATATGAAAATGTATATCCACGCGGCCCACAAACCTTTTTTTTTAATGTTTGTCGGTTTGTTTGTCTGTTTTGTTTCGGGTAATTCCCGAAGCGGCTAGACCGATTTTGACGGGATTTTCACAGGCATATAACTGAAGTTATGAAAACAAACTAATTGGCTATTTAATTTTAGACTAGCTGTTGCTTCTAACTTTGTCTATGTGATTTTTAGCCAAAACCTGTTCACTATACACATGTGTGAGAGGCGTGCGTTGTATTGTACGTAATTTGAATTATATTGTCTATTTGATCAATTGAATTCCTCAACCGCAGGAAGAAATAAGATGCAATCGATTGAGCTAAAATCTGTTATTTCCTTCGCGAAGTCAATGCATCTTCGCTTTTTGTGCGTATCAAACACTACAGCGGATCTATATACACAAGGGCGTGGTGTTACACCCGTGCCCTAGAGCGGTCGGTGGGTGGGTCACTATTGGTCACCTAAGCGTCCTGTAGTGGTATGTGGAATAAGACCAGGTGTGGAAGGAATAGGAGTTGTTCTCGCGGATTGTTATAGTGTGTATAGAGGGATGTTACCGTATCGGTGCGCGTGGTTCGCGGCGGGAGAGTCGGGGCAGTGCAGCCACAGCGCGAGCGCGAACCCGTGCAGCCACGGCGCCCACCCCGCGCCCTCCGCGCCGCACCGCACCGCGCCCGCCGCCCACGCCGACCCGATACCTACCCACCCCCACCACACGCACAACATTACACTTCACATCCAATCCTCTTCTTGGGTAAGCGTCTAACTATTCTAAACCACGTCATCATCTTACATCAGGTGACAAAAAGCTCAACAAGAAGTTTTTATCAACCTCAGAAGCGATACTACCATTATTGAAGTGAAACTTCTTTAGAATCGTTGTGATTTCAAACCGGATGCAACGGAAAAAACGATAGGTAAGAAATACAAACACAAAAATTAATGAGCCAGAGCGAGAGAGCAAATGTAGGTGTGTATGTATATTGCACACTGTTTAATACTTGCTTGTATTTGAGCATTTAACGTGTGTTACTATATGTGAAAAGTACGTCAGCTAATACTACTGTACACTGTATGCGGCTGCGTATTACAGCTTTTTAGTAAGAAGTCAGCGTGGTGTGTTATTATTTAAAACTGTTTGTGAGTATTTTTACATTTTGTTGTGCTAAATAATAAATTCATTTTTAAGCAAATAAACTTTGTAATTATCCTATCCTTGGACGAAGATACCGCGCAGCACACTCTGTCTGAGTGTGCTGCGTGGGGGGTACAGCGCCGCATTCTGGCGGCGGTGGTAGGAGTAGATTTGTCGCTGCCGAGTGTGGTTTCGGCCATGCTCGGCAGCGAACAGGCGTGGCGAGCAATGGCCTCCTTCTGCGAGGAGGTCATCTCGCAGAAGGAGGCGGCGGAGAGGGCCCGTGAGGCAGACCCGCTGAGTGGCCGTCTCCGCCAACAGAGGAGGCGGCGCTGATGGCGCAGGATGGGCCGGGGCTCATCTCCTCATTACACAGGTCCGGCGGACGAGGGGAGGCAGCTGGTGTGTGTGCCCAGTCTGCCTCTCTATAGGTAGGAGCCCGGCGGACCGTGGGAGCGGTTCTACAAGGTTGATTAGCTTGTTCGATCCCTTGCCGCCCCCAAAATAACGGTCTGTCGGTACACCGTGGGGTTTTAGTCCATGTGAGTCGGACATAACCCACCCTCTCCCCCGGGAGGGTGGCGTATCCATAAGGGATTTCCCCACGTTAAAAAAAATAACAGTTAAGTAACAGACCAGCCCTGAGGTGAGCGTCGCGCAGGTTCCTGGCGCAGTTCTCCGCGAGATGGCTCTGCGACGTGGCGTTGTTCAGCACCAAGTGGCTCAGCTCCTCCGCCATCGGCTGTATTCCGTCTGCAACACCGCCACAATATAATAATCCCCGTATCTCTTCGCTTATCTTGTGAACGATATTTTTCCAGCGACTTCATTGACACGAATATATTTTTATTACTTCGTGAAGAAGTTACTATATATGAAACTAGCGGGCCCGGCAGACGTTGTCCCGCCCTAATTATAAAAGATCCTGGACAAATTATATACCAAAACGTTCCTCGTGAATCACATTATCCATTGGTGAAAACCGTATAAAGATCCGTTTAGTAGTTTTTGAGTTTATCGCGAACAGACAGACGCGGTAGGAGACTTTGTTTTATACTATGTAATGTAATGATGCTTCGATCAACAATAACTAGATAAAGGGTCACGTACAAATCGAAGCTAAAATCTGTCCGCGTAAATATATACTTATGTGTAGCTATTTGTTTACTAAGAAAAGGAGAAAAAAAGTGTTAAAACTGTTTTAAGTTCAACCTAATTACAACCATAACACCTTGTAATAAAGTCACAAATGTTCAAAATATTATCTAATACTTACGATAAAACGAGCAAAGTAATAAATTACCCTTCACAAATGAAAAGATAATATAAACAGCATTTAGTGTGAATTCAACCTTAAGACGTTACGAATAATGTACGTTTTCCCGTTATTGTGCGTGTTTGTGTCTGGTGAGGCCAAACATTTGTATCACAGGTTTAAAATCGGTAATTTTGTTTAAAATTTGATATTATTAGTTAGTTTAAAGCTTAAAATATAACTTATTCAACATATATTTAGCAAAAGTAAGATACTCCGGCCGTTAAATTGCTTTTTGAGGTATTATTTTTGCATCTTTTGAATACACTGCGGCATGTCAAACGGGCTTGCATTGGCTGTGTTTCAAACAAACTAAACAAAATAAGAACACACATTTTAAGTGAGCTCTTATTTACCGAGACGAATTTTTCGCGCCGACCCGTTATCTAGTTATTGTTGATCGAAGATGAAATGTGACTTTTCTAATATAATTTTGTTAATGTGTACAAATTTTTAATGAAATTGATTTTGTAATGAAATTTTGAAACAAGTGTGGAGAAGAAGGACTATCGGTTACTGTCGGTATGCATGTCGACGGGGAAGGTGAGTATGCAGTCGGGCAATAAAATACTACAAGACAAGAGACCCTACGCCGATGTTCCAATGTTTGGAGTTTGGTTGCTAACAGTGATTCGTTACCGACAAGTCTTCGAGCTCTATGATCAACGGAGTCTAACAAGGCCAACTGGTATTTAGCAGACCCGTCCCAAAGGTGGCAGTACTCCATACACGGTCTTATCTGCGACTTATACAGATTAAGTAGCTGCTCCGGCGTAAAGTACCGCTTCACCCTGAAAAGGACCCCCAATTTTTTTGCAGTCATTTTAGCCTTAGCCTCAATCGAAAGTCCATAGTTGAGCTTGGGGTTTAAATTTATCTCGAGGAGCTCGAGGTTGTCGGTAACAGGTATAGAACCGTTATCTGTAAATATGTATAAGTATTCTGTAAAAAAAATATTTATCGTTTTTATTAAACTAAAATTTAAATAATAAAAAAAAAACTAAACATATGTCTCGAAGGACCATAGCGTAGGTTGAGGTATATAACAGTTAAGTAACAGACCAGCCCTGAGGTGAGCGTCGCGCAGGTTCCTGGCGCAGTTCTCCGCGAGATGGCTCTGCGACGTGGCGTTGTTCAGCACCAAGTGGCTCAGTTCCTCCGCCATCGGCTGTATTCCGTCTACAACACCGCCATAATATAATAATCTCCGTATCTCTTCGCTTATCTTTTGAACGATATTTTTCCAGCGACTTCATTGTCACGAATATATTTTTATTATTACTTCGTGAAGATGTTACTATATATGAAACTAGCGGACGCGGCAGACATCGTCCCGCCCTGATTATAAAAAAATCCTGGACAAATTATATACCAAAACGTTCCTCGTGAATCACATTATCCATTTAGTAAGATCCGTTTAGTAGTTTTTGAGTTTATCGCGAACAGACAGACATACAGACGCGGTAGGGGAGTTTGTTTTATACTATGTAATGTAATGATGCTTCGATCAGCAATAACTAGATAAAGGGTCACGTACAAATCGAAGCTAAAATCCGTCCGCGTAAATATATACTTATGTGTAGATATTTGTTTACTACGAAAAGGAGAAAAAAAAGTGTTTAAACTGTTTTACGTTCAACCTAATTACAACCATAACACCTTGTAATAAAGTCACAAATGTTCAAAATATTATCGACTACTTACGATAAAACGAGCAAAGTAATAAATTACCCCTCACAAATGAAAAGAAAACATAAACAGCATTTATCACAGGTTTAAAATCGGTAATTTTGTTTAAAATTTGATATTATTAGTTAGTTTAAAGCTTAAAATATAACTTATTCAACATGTATTTAGCGAAAGTAAGATACTCCGGCCGTTAAATTGCTTTTTCGGGTATTATTTTTGCATCTTTTGAATACACTGCGGCATGTGAAACGTGCTTACATTGGCTGTGTTTCAAACAAACTAAACAAAGTAAGAGCACACATTTTAAGTGAGCTCTTATTTACCAAAACGTATTTTTCGCGCCGACCTGTTATCTAGTTATTGTTGATCGAAGACGAAATGTGACTTTTCTAATATAATTTTGTTAATGTGTACAAAGTAAAAATTTTAATGAAATTGATTTTGTAATGAAATATTGAAACATGTGTGGAGAAGAAGGACTGTCGGTTACTGTCGGTATGCATGTCGACGGGGAAGGTGAGTATGCAGTCGGGCGTGCTGGGCTGCGCGGCCGCCAGCAGGCGCTGCAGCGTGTGCAGCAGCAGCTGCAGCGGCGGCGCGGGCGCGCTCAGCAGCCGCAGGAACAGCGCCAGCTCCGACGCGCTGATGCTCTGCGCCGCCAGCGCGTACACCAGCTCCGCCACGCTGCGCTGCAGCTCTACACCGGACACCACTCTACATCTCCACTTATACCGAAACCATTTCTAACCGATATAACTCATACAACATGTACAACATTCTATCGGACTTTTTTCCGACATGTTGGACATGTCATGTAGTGATTTTTATATTTTATTTAACATCTTGTGCTATTTCACTCTATATTTTGTTATATTGCTGGTGTTTTACATAATATACTTAAGTTATTGTGCACAAATGAAGTAGACGGGAAATAACACCACGGGTCATAAATTTTGAGATGCCACAAAAAGCTCCATGGAAATTTGTAACAAGGATGCCACTTACACCGTTAACAAACTTGTAATCTCATTAAGTAATCGACAATAGCAGTAATAATCTACTAGAAGATTGCTTACCAATAATAAATTCTATCGTAAATTATTCAATTCACTGCAGTGTCATTCAAACTGTTCATTATATAATCTAAATAAAGTTTTTTTTTCAATGTTTTATTTTATTTCAAACATAAATATTAAGCTAATATCACTCGACGAAGCATAATTAAGATGCAGTTTTGTTTAAATTTATTTTATTAAAATATACATGATTGTAAATGTGATTTTTTTAAGACTTTGTCCTCGGAATATCTTTGGTGTTTATATTATTAATGTTATTTTTTATCAATAAAGATAGCTGATAGAGCTATTTAATGTAATATATTTTATATAACAGTTGTTGTTGTAAACTTCTATGAATTATTTTATTGTTGATCCATTTTCTGTATCTGAGTTGTATGTTTACTTCTAGTATTTGATTATCCATTCACATCTATTGAATGTGTTTAAAATAGCCTGCATCATATAATTGTTTGCCCGAATTGTTGTCTGGGCTCTTCAATAAACGCAATGAGTCGATAGTAAAAACGTTATTTCCAATAATAAAAAAACGGACAGCAGAAAACTAACTACGTAATAATGGTGTCTGCAGTTATCAGTTACACATTACATAATGCTATTCGCATTTTTGCGTTTCCTCATGAAATTGCTTTTAACATGATAAAAGTACGTTGGAAAATATTACCCTTTTATACCACGAACGAACGAAGTTCTATGATGTTAAATGTAATATAATAACTGATCTGGTGGTTTTATGCATATTGAATGAGTTTAGCGCATTTTAATCTATATCTCATCTTCTTCATCACTTTAATCTATAAATCAAAAATAAGTTATTCAATTTATGACTCAAGAAGGCGCTTATAAACATTTAAACTACCATCGGTTCGGATAAGGAAGTCAGTTATCTAGAAGAATCAACAAGAAACTCGAAAACTTTAAGCATATTACCGATTTTTGAAATAATAAGTTCCAAGTACCATGTGAAGCGCGTCTTAATGGATGAAGGTTATTATAAGGTGGATCAATATGTGAACGATGGTAACGTCTGGAAATGACTCCCCACTCTGTGTATCCGTCAAAAACGAATGTAATTGTATATGACCATAAAAATATGTTGTGCTATGTTATGTATAATGAAAAGATAAAGCAGAGTGAGTTTGTTGCCGGTTCTTCTCGCTGAGTGGGTTGTTTGTCGGAACCGGTGATGCATTCTCAGGGCGATATTGAATTAGATAGTTTAAGAGCGGATTACCGTGCAGGTGGTGGTGCGCGTGCGCGAGGAGCGGCGCGTGCGCGGGCGCGAGCAGGCGGTGCAGGAGGTGCGGCGGGCGGTGCGGGGAGCGCGGCGCGACACGCGCGTGC
>MU159437.1:4259-15743 GCA_015888305.1 Antheraea pernyi | reverse complement strand
GCCAGCTGCGCGCCCACGCGCTCCGCCTGCGCGTTGCACTCCTTGCCGCGAGTCGACGTCAGCAGCCTACACGCATACGCTATATACTCCTACTCGATTATATTATAACTCTAAATCTCTACATACGTCATAAGCGCTTCGACAACATCTTGTTAAAACTCGACTCGACTAGCGAACGTGATCTCAGTATCGTGTCAGCGTTAACGGAACCATGTCATCTACTGATCGTTTCATAAAATGCCTCAAAACTGTGAGCATGAGCATGTGCATAAGGTGTCGGATTAGTGAGACTCTACTGTAAATACTATATCCGAATTTGGTCTTTTCATTTAACGTTTCCTTCATTTAATATTTTCAATGAACACCTAGCCACAACACGCTGCTTGCATGTGATGTGTGATTTTTATTTAATTTTTATTTTAGCACGACTCATTCATAACATGCAACATACAGTTTTGATATATAATGGAATATAATCCTATTCTGTATATTACAGTAAATGCTTAAATTGTGTATAAATGTATACATACCATATGTATGTATACATTGATATGAACAACCCAAAACGTCTTTGCTAAGCCTATAAAAATTGTAAATTCAAAAGATTTAATAATCATTCTATGAAGTCCGATAGTGAAATTCTATTACTTGGATCTTGTGCGTCCTAGATTTTGTAGAACATTTCAGGCGGCGCTACTATTTTTCATAAAGGATGAAGTAAAGGATATTTGAACGACATAACTAAAATCTCTATGATTGTTGGTACATCTATTATATACCCTTGTAGTATACAGAAAGTGATGTAGTTAAGGTGTATTGGTAACTTTAAAATATACACAGAGTAATAGAAAAAATTGTTCCACTGTTATCAAATATGCTAAAATAGCTATAATTTGCATACTTAGTTCTCTAAGTGGCTAAAGGCTTTTATTGAGGACTTGCAAGATGGCGTGAAATCGAAATAGAATTTATTACAATATTTACAATCAATAAGTTTATGACAATATACATATGAATGAAAATATATATATATACCTATCTATATAGAGGTATACATATATATATATATATAGTCAAATCCGCCAATTTTGGCAACCACTGTATCTTTGCACAAAAAGCAATTTAAAAGCAAATCCATGGATGGGCAACGATATATAAGATTTATGACAACACTGATTATATTAGTGAAAAATAGATAATATCTGTGGTACCACTGTGTGTTGCATTTGTATCTAAGTTTACCCAGTAACTTCAGAGAAAGTGGCAATTTTTTGTAAAAAATAGCAAGGTAATATTACCCACACATTTTTATAAAAGAGTTCATATGATAGTGAATTGATTAAAAAAATTGAAAGCTTTATCTATTTTAAAAGATGTTTAGTCCAACTCCGTGGAATTTATTGATTAAAAAAATTGAAAGCTTTATCTATTTTAAAAGATCTACAGATGTTTAGTCCAACTCCGTGGAATTTATATTGCGTCAAAAAGCGAGGCGAGCAACGATGCCTAAAACTCCAGAAA
Source organism: Antheraea pernyi (assembly GCA_015888305.1). Taxonomy (NCBI): domain Eukaryota; kingdom Metazoa; phylum Arthropoda; class Insecta; order Lepidoptera; family Saturniidae; genus Antheraea; species Antheraea pernyi. The sequence continues at coordinate 14,222 of MU159437.1, read as the reverse complement.
AATAGCCCGCCGCCAAAATCACTAAAAAAGTGTAGTAAAAACGTGACATAAATTATTATTTAAAAAACAAATGCATACATTGGTTACAATAGTAAAAACAATTCGTGTATGTTTTAATAGAAAATAAAAAGTAAAAAGTTGTCGTATTTCACTGTAGATATCTGTAGTGCAAATCGTATGAGAGCGATGCGGTACTTGTGGATGAGCTGCGTGAGTATGTCCACGACGATGACGCAGAGCTCGGGGTGCGCGAGCTCCCCGTTCTTGCGGTACTCGCCGCACTCCGCCTGCAGCGTCTCCGACACCGTCGACTGCAGACCTGCACACGCACATATTACGAACATACCAACTACTCTTTATACTTTTGTTATAGGACACACCTATTAGAATATAAATTTAATTAATATGGTATAATAAATAATATATACTAGCTGACCCGGCCACGCGTTGCTGTGCCTGAGTTAATACATGTTGAATTAAAAGGTTAAGGTGTCGCCATCTGTGAGATATCTATAACATTCGGCCCTGCAGTTTCTCGTCACCAAACTAATGTAAAACGCCATCTGTTCGAGACCGATGAAATTTACAATGAATAACAATAATCAATACTGACAATAATTTAATTTGTAATAAAAAAAATTGAAGCCATTAATCGAAATATAAACTATGGTAGGTATCTCTCAAGTTTTATTAGATTATACATAAATGCCAACGTTCCATGAAGATCGGTTATTAGTTTCGGAGTTCGTCGCGGACAAACATCATGTCACTGGAATTTTATATATTTAAGATGAGGTTAAGGGTCATTCAAATATTACGTAAGCGCTATAGGGGGGTGGGGGTCTTTGATTTGTTTATTTTTGATGACATGCGGGATGGGAGGGTCAGCATGTGCAGGTCTGATGTATGAGGCGCATGGTCCTAGGCTCACTAGGTTACCATCGTCCTAGTAAGTTAGTTCCTGTATAGACTACAAACTTAATATTCCTAGATTTGTTAACTACAGCCTATGAAACAATAAGGAAACCAGAACAGATAAAAAATACTTATGTAAATGTTTATGTAAGTATAGCGTAAGGGGAGAGAAGAGCTTTGTTTATTTTGCTGAGCATGGGAGGGGACGATCAGAAATAACAAAAATCTGCCTACGTAATATTTGAACGGCTCCTTATCAACAGATGTTTCAGCAACTATCTTTTGATTTCATCTCATTTCCGTTATTGTACCCGAAGCCTCATCACGTTTAAGAAATTGCATTACATTCTCATAAACAATAAGAATTTCCGTAAAAAACTCAGAACACATTTATCTTATCTAATTGCAATGATCTTGCAGAACCGGTACAAAATAAAAATGTTAATATTTTAAATAGGTTCTTCTATAGATAGATTATGATATAATTTGTTAACGACGTTTTTTATATATTTTTGTAGAATAAATTATCATAGATATTGTTTTATTATTCTATGAACGTCACAGTGGTCGATTTATGTATATTTCTATCTGTGTTAAAGATCAAGAAATATGAGCCTATACTAATGTGCCTGTCCATTCATCTGCCCGTTGATTTTCAACTAAAGAGTGATAGCTGCCATCTTGTACGAGCGTTATAAACTGCCTCAATACCAGATATATACTTCTATTTACTCACAACATTAAACGTATGTTTAACTAAATATTTTACGTTGTTTTTCAACATCTTCAAATTTTATGTAAAATATGAAAATCATAATAAAAACTAAAAACCTTATAAACATCAAAATTTGAACTTAGTTCTCGATGTATCAAAACTGGAAATCTCAGAATCCTTACCATGTTATATAAACGATTAATTGGATTTTGCTTATATTGAAATATAACGACACAGACGGTACTTTAGATGCTTCAGAAATGAGGCCAGAAACTTTACGCTTCGATACTAGAATAAAACTGAAAGATATCGTACCCGAGTCCGTGGTGATGGTCGACATTGAGGATATTTTTCGTATTCTGTAGGATTCAGATATATCCAGCTTCCCGATCTCCACGTCAGCCTGTAAGTAAAAATTACAATAAACGACTTTATGATATACAAACTTTACATCAATTAAATATCCAATAAAAAATGTTTCGAAAGAACTGTCGCTTTTTTACAAAGAATTTTAAGAGAACGAGGGAATTAAAATATATTTTGCGAGTTTCGAGATACGCAGTAATTGTAAAGTGACTTAGCACTAATATTGGCGTTTTAAAATGATATAGTGATTAGTATTTTTTTATTGATATTCTTCTTCTTCTTCTATTTTTTTATTGAATAATCTGTCAGTCAGATAGTCATGAGAATTTAGAGTTTCGCATAAATCAATAAATAATGATTTTATTCTAATTATATTCTCGCTGTCTCAATAGTTATGCTAATGTTTCATCTTATTCTAAATATTGTATAATCTGATCTATATCTATCAAAATCTATATTCCTTTTTGTTTTTTTTTCTTTCATAAATTACAAGAACTAAGAGTTGTTTGAAAATATTAAAATCATCAAATTATTCCAATACAAATTTTATGATAATTAAAAAAGGTGAAAATATATAGAAAGGAAAAAAGGGATAAATATATTATAATATGAAACTTAAAAAAATATTTTAATTTCATTATTCATGTTTTTTTATTATTAAAAAGTCGATCCAGATTTGGATTAATATTATGACTTAAGAATACATAATTTGTTACTAAAAAGATAAAATAAACCGGACACTTATTTTTTAAGATTGTACGAGCAATCGTACCTATTTACGTAGTAAGCAATATCATTTTTTAAGTAATATATTTTTAACAGAAATATGCTATACATGGTCAATACTTACCATGACTCGGCGGTTTCGTGTCTGTTTTCTTGTTGTTTCTGTTGATTCTCAGTGACCTGACCTCATGAGGTGATGTTTACGTTCATTTATATGGAGCTTAAATCTCTATGGTGTTAGAGAGTCTCGGGGTTAAATATGAAATACCTCGTAACCCTCGTCGGGCCGGTGGTGCGTGGGCTCGCTGTGCTCGCTGCCGTACGGCGGCGCGGCGCTCTCCTCGCTGGACGAACACTCCGCGGAGCCGCTCCCCGACGCACCCGACGCTCCTGACGCGCACACCAGCGCCGGCACCTGCGCCATTACAACTGATTATAAAAATATTTTTAAATTTGAGAGTATTGGAGTCCTTGCTATCATAGTCCTCTCGAAGACAAGGTTAGGCTGGCATCTAAAAAGCTCTGTGTTCTGAACAAGGCGTAATAGTATTTCACCCCCGGGCAAAGACTGTGGTTGTCCAAAGCGCAAGTCCGACCTCATATGGAACACTGTTGCCATCTCTGGACGGGGATACCCACTTAAGCCATTTGGCTCTGCTCAAATACGAGTTGTGAGAATTGTTTTCGATTCCAAGCTTACAAACGATATCTAATAATTAAGTCTAAGGATAGACGTCGCCTCTTTATTTGTGTTTTAAAGTTTGTATAATGGTTAGGTTCCTAGGAATTGCTCGTAGTTATGCCTGTGGCTGCTTTATCGCTCGATAACGTCAGGGAATTCATCCTTAGACCTTGGAACGGAGATGTTCACGGACGGTCCGGTATCAGAAGGGTTTCCTCCCAAGAACGCTTCGATTGTGGAGTGAGCTTTCAGCTGACATTTTTCGTAGGGACTACAGTATAGAATTCTTTAAGGGGAAATTAAATAAGTTATTGAAGGGCCGGCAGTGCGCATGTAACACCTCCGGTGTTGCAAACGTCCATAGGTTGCGGTGACTGCTTAACATCAGGCGGCCCGAATGCTTATTTGCTATCACCGTGGTATAAAAAATATAAATTATGTTATAATGAATAATGTCTATCCAAATCTATCGCTCCGTAGAAAACCAATGCCTTATAATTTTATTAATATTACAAACGAAAAAATTTGAGAACATGGATGATTTTTACCCTTTCACGCAAAATGTAGTAAACAGATTTTAATTAATTGTTGCTTATATATCAGAATAACACATGCAATAATTTATAAACACGTTTTAAATTGGCTAAAATAAAATAGCGATAAATGTCAACCAAAGTTGAAAACAGTCCTGCCATCTAAAGAGCTATCTCAACATGCGCTGCATAAAACATTACGTAGATAAAGATATACATATATATATACATAATGTCATAATTTTTAAAGATACAAATCTAGACAAAGATAAAGGCAGTTATAAAATATAAATGTTGAGAGGAATCACCATGAAAGTTCACAGATTTAAATATTATATATTTCCATGAAGAATATATTTACGCTGTCCAGTTCATTATATTTCGTCCCGATATGACGATATATTATATTCTATTGTTATTAAGTTATATAAAGTTATTAATTATATTATCGCAGACGGTGGTTAATGTAATTATATTTATTGGATATATTTGAGTGTACCAAAAAAAGCTGATATGTTTTTTTGCTCACTCTAAATTGTCATAGGATGCATCTAAACAAAAATTCTAGCTAGCTAGCTTCAAATTTCAAAGATTCGTAAAAACTTAAATATTAACGATAGAAATTAGACCTGAGTCACTTATGGAAAAAATCGTTTCCTATTACTGTATTTTTTAATCCATTCAATTTTTCCGGAGATTAAATACTATAAACAAATTTCACTATTTTTAATAATAATATAAATAATTATAGAGAACGGAGGCGACATAGCAGCTTCGTTTTGAGTTCAGACTAATAATAGAATGCCTTTTAATAAAACTAAAAACGACTTTCACTTCCACATACGTTATAGAAGAGTTAATAAAACTTTCACAACATAGCGAACCTTTTAAAAATATATCTTTTTGTGTTTCAAAATTATAATTTCACGATTTCTATGTATCTAAGTCAACTCCAGGAAAGGGTGTTTTAACAAAAACATAGTATGTGCGTAGTCATGTACGCATGTAAGAAGTTAAGTTATAATTCTTTAGCTTAAAAAACATTAAATGTAATTGATAACGTTTCAATTAAAAAAAAAACAATTAACTTAAGGTTTTTAATTAATTTATTATATATCTGTATACAAGATCAAGTAGGATCTCAAAAGGAAGTAGAATAAACTATTTATTAAATAATAATGTTATAAAATAATAATTTACGATGTAAACAAAAAATACACATCGATAATCAACCTCAAATCTATAAACCCACTTAAAAAGTTTATTGTATAAAAAACCACTTTTATCACGAATACTCATAATAAATGATCATTCACCACCATATATATTATAATCTAAAATGGCACGCAAATACACATGTATATTTATATATGAATATATTTTATTGTCTTTACTGATATAAAACACGTGTTGTTGATTCATATAATTATTTTTACTAGTGGGCGCCCAGTGGTCGACATTCGACCATAGTTCATTGAATTCTTAAAGTTTGAACTTTATTAGGGTTCTTTTGTCAACTTACTTCTATAATCAAAGGTTTTCATCAAGGCTACTCAGTTAGTTGCCACTTTTCTTTTAATTATATAACCGTGAAAAAAATCTGTCTAAATGAAATAATAATTATAAATTTGAAACAAAAAACAGGCGGTTACATAATGTGGTAAATCTCAAATTTTAAGAAAATATAACTACGAAAATAACTCACTCAACTCATGATACAATTCTCAATTAATTTTACATGACACCATGAGTGGTGGCATTTTTGAGTGATATTGAATTAAATTTAATCTGTACATTATGAGGAATAGTTGTACGCCTAGTATCATCGTTTGAAATAGTAATGGATACACAATAGAATCAAATGATGAATCTAAAACAAAGATATATTTAATACTACCATTAACTTTTGAAAAGAATTCATTTTTGTTCAAAAATCATCATCAACTGTACCAAATATAATTGCTACACCAGGTTGAACTACATACATCATTGTAACCGCGGATATCTAAGCCATGGATTACTTTCGTGAACAATAAAATTTTCTTATTTTGAATTAACAAAGTATTTTTTGGATTTTTAAACTGAATTACCATTAACTGAAACATAATTAACTGAAACCATAAAATACTAAATATTAAAAAATGACATTGACTTTGGTAATATTGCTGTACTCTTATAACAACATAAAGCAAAATGAAAGCAGCCCTGTCACCTAAAAAATTTGTCATTCAATATCACCAAAGAGAATAATAATTTCAGTGGTTCCATAAATGTATCGATTAATTATTAATGACTGTTATAAATTTACATATTATATTATAATACAATTAACCTACAATTTGACCAGTTGATTTCAAAGGGCATGCAACGTCAGTCGTGTTAAAAATATTGAAAAAGGTAATTGGAACGTAAGAGTAAAATGAGGGATGACTTTGTCAAAACGTCTCTTTTATTTACATGTGTGATATGTTGTGTAAAATACAAGCAGTAGTGTGAATAATGTATATTTTAATTAATTTAATATGCTTGCAATGTATTTTATATTTTAAAAAAATTGCTTTCTGCACTTCTCCTCCATATGAAGCTTAACTATGCCAAATTTCAAGTTTATCCGTTCGCGCAATTCCCTCAAAAAGGCGTACAAAGTTTTGGCTTCACGTATTAATATATATGATATAGTTATCTTTGTAGTCCGGTAAAGATGTTAAGGCCTTGCTAGGCCAATAGCGTGGTCGGTTCGCGAAAAAAAAATAGTGATCAGTTATCACGAAAACTTGACAGACATTAACTTATACCTTTTACTTGACATTATCAACCAACTTTATGGGGTCGCTTTTAGGTGTCGGTGTGCGCGCAATATTAGAACTAAAAAGCTGTAGATACCGTTACCTACACGATGTACTTAGTTATGTTAGGAAAACGCAACATACGTAAAGTTATATTGTTTACTTTTGACACATAGCCCATCATCTTGTTGACTGAGACATTAAACTTAGATATATATGGTGTCGTGGACTTCTTTGTAAAAGTAATGTATATTTTTGCCATAGAATTTATTCTTTTATTTCAAACCTTTCAAGCAGCGCACGTAATATTATGGATTTTTGGTAATTTTAAAATACATTTATCGTGATCAATTATTGAAAATATATATGTAGCAAAAAAAGGAGTCTAATATACTTTTCTAACAGTGAAAGAATTTTCAAAATCGGATCTGTAGTACCAGAGATTACCTCGAACATCAAAACTCACTAACTTCAACTTTTTAATATTGGAGTTTAATAGATACGAATTCTACCAGTGTCAAGTCAGTCATGGGAGAGTCACTTTATAGGTAGTCTTAAATTTTTATTGTATAATTTAATTCTTCCAGATTAGGCCACTGTAATACACAAAGACAAACATAACACTTACAGACATCATGCCTTAAATAAATAAATATTTACATAATAATTACTGTTAGTTATTGCGTTACCTTAAAGTTTAATTTTGTTAAAACTTATAAAACTAGCCAGAGTTTTGGCAAAAGGAGAAAATACACACCATTGTCCTTTTGTTAAAATCTGACAAACGCTGTATATTGTTAAGTAAAATATCATACAACACAATACAAAATTGGGGCAATTGAAAAAATGTGTTCTAAAGTACCTTCATCCAACTCACATTTACATATTGAGTTGTTCCTGATTCTGAGCTCAGCAAGATGGACTGGAGAGCACACCTCTACAGATAGATCGTCAGTCTACAGATAGTAGACGCAGCAAGCTTGTAACAGTTACGAAACTTATAAAGCCATGGCTTGCCCGGAATGTTATCCTGAATATATCCGGAAGCATATGATTTGCCATTAATTTGGTTGGATGCATACCAGTTTGAGTTCCATGATGTAAACAAATCAGTCTTGTTTGGAGAGGATAAATCCTGAACATAGGTTTTATAGTGATGAAAATATCCAGTCTGGATAGCTTCTTTAGCAAGAAGACCAACAGCTTCATTACCCTGGTTCCCACTATGTCCTGTTTCCATGCCAGTACTACATAAATTCCTAAACAATAACGTTTATACAAATGGAATTTAATAATTATAACTTGGGACTCTACTTGTAAAAAAACGGACTATGCTGAATAGTTTGTAAACAACTCTGAGAATCTGTCAATATGACTCTAATATAGCAACTACTTCACCTGTGTAGGTGGAGGATAAAGAAGGGTGTTTATTTCGTTCAATAATATTACTGTAGATAAAAATGATATACATATGTTGTGTATCATATTGTCATCATATAAATAAATATATTATTGCAAGCATACGGGTACATAAATGTCATTGCCGCATGTCGCGAAATTTAAAAAAGTAATTAAAAACTTAGCGTATGCTATTTTGACCTATTGTGGTTAATTCGGAAGCCGATGATTTAATAGCTAATCATATTCAATTGAAATATGTCAAAATAATATTGAAATGTAGTGTCAAAAGTTCCAATAAGAACAAAGAACCCATTATTTCTTTAAGGAAAAGAATTTCAATTGTATATTAAAACACACTTATATATATATATAGATTTTTTGATACAGGAACACTCTCGAGCGTCCCCAGAGAACTCCCCTAAATTATTATCACAATCTGTTCAGTAGTTTCAGCATGCATAGCGGACAACGATACAAAGATTGATTTTTATATATAAAGATTCTATATATGTGCCGATATTGACATAGACATATTTCATCTTAGTTGAGTAAATTTCGTCACATAGTCCATAAACACAGGTTTTCTCCTTAATATCATATATTTTTTAAGTTAGCATACTTTTATAAGATTGTATGATTATATTTGTTAAGCATAGATGTGCATGCATATAGTTTTGGATACTATAGCTGTCAAAAAACAAACTATAAATTGTAATTGTAAACATAGTTACTTATTATCTGTAATGTGTGCCTTGTAAATAAATAAATAAATAAAATTGAGCCACATAAGAAAATGAACTGTATGTATATTTAATTTAAAAGTTAACAAAGTGTGATTCTTGTCTTTCGGTCAAGCTGTCGCGAATTGGTGACATTTTGAATGTTGCCAGGTGAGTACACCACAAAATGTTTCAAACACGTATATATCGGCGCCTACCCACATTGATCGCGTCATTCGTTCACGCCTCTCTCCCCCTACTACTAGACTTGTTTTGGTATAAAAGGAGCGGAGCGACCGTTGTTAAGTCAGGGGAGTTCCGATCAGGACGCGGTGGCGTACGCACGTGCGCTCCGTGTTTTTTTCGTAACTTACACCGACCGACGTGTTTGAGTGAGATTTTTTATTTTCGCTTACGCACCTACCTGCTATTTCCTTTGTTGTTTTTTTTTGTGTTTTCGTGTGCTGTTCACAGGTCCGACGCGAGGCAGAGAAGCCGAGTAAGTTTTTTAATTTATTTTGCTTTCTTTTGCTTTGTTATTATTATTTTGTTTCTAGAACAAGGTGTCAATCGTTCGTTCGAGTGTCACTTTTCGGTGCGCCTGTAAACCGCACTTTTCAGTGCATGAAATCGTGCTTTTCAGCACGCGTCGAGTCTCCGTAAGGCGTTCAAGAAAGAAGTGTTAGGGCTTCCCCCCTAGGCTTCGTAGGTTCATCTGTGAGGCATTGCACTTCGCCCACAGCTCTTTTGGTCCGGACTCGGGATAGTCCCGTAAAAACCGTTAAGGCGTGCCCCCCTACCCCTCAGGCGGGGAGGTTGTTCCGCGGCCCCCTCAATCCACCGGTATGGATCGCAAAGACTATTTAGATAGGTTCTGCGCCGCTCTTATAGCGAACGGATGCGACGAAACGTCGCTTAGCTCGGTCTACGAAAGGTTTGTTTCCGAGTCCTCCGAGGACTCGCAATGTACGCCCCGCGTGGCGACTTCGAACGCGTTTGCGGCTCTCGAGTCCGACTCGGAGTCGTCTTTAGATTCGCCGGATTCGCCGCTGAATCCGACGGATCGAGGCCGCGCACCCGCGCAAAGCTCCAGCTCAGATCCCGGTTCCGAGATGGAGCT
>MU159436.1:178566-207742 GCA_015888305.1 Antheraea pernyi | reverse complement strand
CCCCTACGAAAAAGCGTAATGATATGGACCCATAATAGAGTGAATAATCCTTTATCTTCCTGTAAAGATAAATCTTTAGTTTTTAAATATTTTTAACGTTTTTAGTTGAGCTTTCATTCATATCCTCTCCAATTATTATTATTATTATTTTATAGTAGCACGGCAAAATGACTGCACTGTGCCTGATGGTAAGCACAGTACAATCCAAAAACAATGTAAAGAATACGGTTATTTGAGATACCAATTAAATACGGTAAGAATGTAGGTCGCGCGCGATACATTTGCCGGTAAATTATAATTTAAATTCCTGCCTTATTTCGTACACTTTCCTTAACTGTTTTTGTTTAAATTTTTATTAATAACTAGTTGGTGCACGCGACTTTGTTCTTATGAAAATGGTTCTGCTGTTTCAAGGAAAATACGTGCTAAGTCTGAACGAATTGAGAGCTGTCTTGTACCAATTTTAAGTTTCCTTTATCGAACTCTTTTATTACTGCTTAGCCCCTACGAAAAAGCGTAATGATATGGACCCATAATAGAGTGAATAATCCTTTATCTTCCTGTAAAGATAAATCTTTAGTTTTTAAATATTTTTAACGTTTTTAGTTGAGCTTTCATTCATATCCTCTCCAATTATTATTATTATTATTTTATAGTAGCACGGCAAAATGACTGCACTGTGCCTGATGGTAAGCACAGTACAATCCAAAAACAATGGCGACCACCGAGTGACACACTATCCATCGCCGGTCGCCGCTGTCATGCCGGCCTGGATATGCACAGGCTGATCACGAAACGCGACCCGCTAAAGCGAATTTGGCGCGAAGCGCAAAAACGGGCTTTTTCGCCATATACATGGTGGTTGCGACCCAGTCAGGCTGTAAAACCCTACCACCCCTCTTTCGCCATTGCCTCGTTCGTTATTCAGCAGGGTGCACCACGTGCAGGTTAGGTTGGCTGGGATGTCTCGAGTCTAGATGTTATTTGACACCCCTTACACCGCGTATGTATATATTATAGACAAGTAACAAATGCAGACAATATCGCGGGCAGCTGCTAGTTATAAACGGGAATGTAAATAATGATCACTTAATGTTATGTAACGTGAATGTATTATTGGTAAATTTTATAGAAAATATATTGAATTTACAATATAAAAAAAAGTATTTTGGTAAATTGTGCTTTAAAATAACAGTTACTACGAGCAACTTTCAAGTTTGCATTTTAAATTAATGCTTTAAAGCTGACGTTAAACCCGACCTCATACTCTTACCTTAACCTTCTTTATGGCCTCATGTATAATTCCGCAATTTGCGTAAAATACAGATATTTATATTCAAAAGTATTTACTCGGTACGATTTGTTTTTTTAAAGTCATGGTCATTGTTGCGATAAATTTAAAACTTTGGGCTCTGTGGTATTGTGTTCGGATATCGCGTCGATCGGTGTAGCTATGAATCCATATAATTAAAGAATATAAAATAAATGACTGAATAAAAAACATCGTAATCGCTGTAGAGATTCTTCAAATGGGCTACATCATAGGCATTTATAATTTAGAAAAAAAATAGGTACTCCTTTGTCATGGTTTCTAGTATTTAAATTACGTCGGTCTCGTACTAAATCCCGTTTATCCAAATTGTTTCACATCAAATCAAAAAACTTTTTATTCGGTTTAGATCCTAATAAGGAGTTTATGGACGTCAAAACTACTACCGGTTCGGAAAACAACCCAGTCATCGAGAAGAACCGACAAGAAACTCGATCGGGTACATCTTTTTAACATATATATATATTTCGAATACATGTAACGTATACGTTACAATAGTTTTTAGTGGATGCACAGAGAGGAGTCATTTCCAGACATCACCATCGTTTAGATATTGATCCACTCAATAATAGCCTTTTAACATCAAAATCTGCTTGTGATGTGGCGCTTAAACTTACAGTTTGGCGAATCGGTAACATGCTTTGGAACTTCTTTGTAAAACTTAACACTATTACCTAAGAAACTATTACTAGTATTACTGAGCCCGAAACATGGGACGACCAGTTTTCAGACATACAATAGATTATCAAGAATGTATCGGGAATTTAAGATACCGCATTCCTGAAACTTAGTCTTTAATGATTCGCGAGGCCCCATATTATAAATTGCTCGAACTACCCGTTTTTGTGATAGAAATATGGTGTCTACGTCAGCTGCTGTCCGCCACAACAAAATACTATAAGATATTAAGTTATGTAAGTAATTTAATTTGCTATGTTGTCTTTGTGGACGTTCGTATACAAACTATTTTTATTTATTTCTTTATGTCCTTTCTGTCAATAAATTTGACATCAGTCGTCATCCTACAATAAATATGTGTGGTACTTTTGTTGTCATTTTTAACCATAAGAAGTTATCCATGAATGGAATTGAATAGTGACCGTTGATCTAGGTTTTTTGATATTATTATTAGTGTTGTTCGCAATTATATTCCATACAACTTTAATTAAAGTGATGCTTACCACATGATATATTATACATTTAAACGTCAAAGGTAATTGTATAAATATTGCATTATTGTAAAAGTTTATAAAATATCACAATAAATATCTATTAGAAGACCGTTTGTTTATACATTTTTGTTATCGAGTAATAATGTAATTTTTATATGCTTGTTTTGCAAAATAGCTTCCGACTCGGATTGCATAACGCTGGTATATAGATTTTCAGTTTGGCGACAGTGTTCACCATGTTAGACCACATTGTCATTTAACATCAGATGATAAAAAGATAGAGTTAAAAAAACCTGTATATATAGATTTTTCCCGAATTTCCTTTGAAGTTTACTTTAAAGCAGTTGTAGCTCTAGCGAATAACGTAATAGGTATTTTACTAAAATATTTGTAGTCGTTGGGCGGTATAATAGAAGCTTACATATTTAACGACAATTCATCGTATTACCCTATTTATGGCAAAAATCAAACTCTGTCACCTGACAGTGACCTGAACTTATAATAAAATCGAATAAATATTCAAGTCGATTGAATTGTGTACATTTAATTCGATTAACATATGAATGTATACATATTTATAAATGCAACTACGTGCTTACACGTTCTACATAAATTTGATTTAAATTATAAAGCTATTTCACATACGTATAATTTTCCTTCTACATACAACTAATAGTGTAATGCATTATTTACACGCAACGAATATTAAATTATTGAAAATATCGTTATTCTATTGTTGGTTATCCGTATCTATGTACGAACAAAGCAAGCATTATGCGACAAACAACAGATGTGAAAGGGAGAACACGTCCCGCACCCTCAAAGACACGATACGAAGAACGCATATTCATTTGATCAGAAAACAGTAAATAATTACTCAAGAGCAGCAAACAATATTTCGTTATATTAAAATCATAGCGTAATTTATTATTGATATATAAACCTTATTGCGAATTATTAATGACTAAGTTTCAGGATTCAGTATCTCAACTCTGCTGTTCCAAATTTCCAATACATTCTTAATGATTTAATGTGTGTCCGTCAAAACGCTATAAAACGCTGGATATAATAAAACACTGGCATGATTTTAATACTAGAAACAAGCACGAATTGGACATTCCATGTTTCAGGTTCAGAAAGACCGGCAACAGCTTTTTAGGTTAATTTTTACAACAAAATTGCCGGATAGTAAGTTCAAGAACCATATCAAGCAGGTTCTTATGTCAAAAGGCTATTGGATAGGATGGATCAATATGTCAACGATTGTGATGTTACGAATTACCACCTCTTCTTGTGCATCTGATAAAAACGATTGTAAATTTAATGTATTTACGTTAAAGAGATAAATCCGATCAAGTTTCTTGCCGTTTCTTCGCGATGACTGGGTTGTTTCCGAAACGGTGGTAGTTTTGACGTTCATAACCGCCTTCTCATGGCCTAAATTAAATAAAGTATTTTTAATTTTGCTGGAAATAAAACAATACCGGGTTTCTAAGAGTAACGTTCTAAATCAAGGCCGTTTTAATATATAGTGACATTCTTTCTAAACAAACTAAGTACTATACGGTATCATAACATTATTGTTACTACAGAGTATATGAATGAATTGGAAAAAAATCACGTAATTAGATGCAGTTCTTGGAATTGAGTAACAAACAGATAGATATACTGACGTAGTATTTTATAATGTTGTGTATACAATTACGCGACTCCACCCAAAGAGGTAATGTTTTTCTGGACAATTTCTATGTCACGCTCTGCGGCCTAAATGTCTATAAGTCCTAATTGTGGGAGTAACACAGGCTGATATATATTTAAGTGTACCGTTTATAAATAACTAGCGGACACGGCGTACGTCCTGTCCTGCCCTGATAATTAAAAAAATATAGACAAATTACATACTTAAATTTTCCTCCTGAGCACTCTATCTGCTGGTGAATGCCGCGTGAAAATGCGTTCATTCGTTTTTGAGTTTATCGCGAACAGACAGACAGACGCGTTAGGGGCTTTATTTTATACTATGTAATGAAATAAAAACGGAGGGAGGTTAAACATAAGTTTTTTTTATTTACCAATATTCAACCTAATTACTTCGATTAAAACGTTTCAGTCTCTTTACGGTCGCGTTCATTATTTTTCTATATTAATAACTAGCAACTTATATATTTATACTAGCTGACATCTGCAATTTAGTCCGTATTTATGTAGAGATACATAAAAAAAATTAGAGTAAACATATTTCATTTTTTACTAACATATATCAGAATTATTTTTCAATACTCTTGAACTAAATTCATAAACACATAACAACACCGTAATCTCATGTTATGCGTAATTTTATATAATTTAACCAGCATAAGTGTGTTGCATAGAATGATGTAGGCGATTATTGTTTCAATTATGCATATCTATTGCTGCTTTACGCGTGTTATATGCAACTTAAATCGCGGTCACGGTATGCCGGTGTCGTTGTAAGTATGTTTAGAAAAAAACGTCTTTTTTTAACTATAATGGTATTATTATCAGTTATGCTCTATTTCATATTAAATTTTGCGTCAATGTCACAGTGTCACAGGGTTCAGTATTTTTTTAATTTAACGCGATCATGGCCCAGTACTAACGCGTTTAGACATCCCGCTGATTAATTGGTTATGGAACTAAACAAAATCACTTAATTTGCAGTGAATAAATCGCTATAACTTTTTTCGTTTATTAGCTTTTGTTTAAAGAAGAAGTACATTTGCTTGCAACAAACGAATGAATATCGTTATTTATTACAGGTGAAAACATACATATATAGCATAACCGCAAGAAATACAAATAAATGATTAAGATTTATTATATCAGCAGGAGGTAGGAGGTTACTCCTCTAGCGCTGATTTTTCTTAGGGGCCCCGAGAATTATGTCTGCTCTTAGCGATGCTCTGCATATCATGTGTTGTGTCGTGTGCTTTATTATCCGCGCGCGGTACATGGATTGAGAGAAAGATCGAGTGTTAACAAAAAGTTAAGAGCTCTGTCGCCCCTCCGCGCAATATATTCACGTATAATTCAGTTATGCTCTATTTCATATTAAATTTTGCGTCAATGTCACAGTGTCACAGGGTTCAGTATTTTTTTAATTTAACGCGATCATGGCCCGGTACTAACGCGTTTAGACATCCCGCTGATTAATTGGTTATGGAACTAAACAAAATCACATAATTTGCAGTGAATAAATCGCCATAACTTTTTTCGTTACTAAAGTTTGCTTTTACCTAAAGAAGAAGTACATTTGCTTGTAACAAACGAATGAGTATAGTTATTTATTACAGGTGAAAACATACATATATAGCATAACCGCAATAAATACAAATAAATAATTAAGATTTATTATATCAGCAGGAGGTAGGAGGTTAGTCCTCCAGCGCTGATTTTTCTTAGGGGCCCCGAGAGTTATGTCTGCTCTTAGCGATGCTCTGCATATCATGTGTTGTGTCGTGTGCTTTATTATCCGCGGTACATGGTTTGAGAGAAGGATCGAGTGTTAAAAAGTTAAGAGTTCTGTAGCCCCTCCGCGCATTATCTCCACGTATCTTATAGAATGTGTTCATGTTATAAAATAGTTTATTTGTATGTAATGGGATTTATATAGTATATATTGTATCAAAAATTAATACAAATTAATAAAGTATTATGAGAGATGAATTTTAATATTCCTTTATGTTATGAGCCAAATGATTAATTTGGGCAGTATCTATACTGCTCAGGTGATACGAATAATAACAATTCCAAACGGAATCCGTAATTGATATTTATCTAAACTTCGTTTTAGAGAAATTAAAGTTTTTAAATTTTGAGTTTTTGTCTAGTTTTGATATTTTTTAGTCTTTAAAATTTCATAATGTGAATTTTCTATAGCTACTTTATTTCTGTCATTATGATATAGGTTTTTTTTGTTTTTTTTTTTCTTTCTTCTTATCTGCAGACTCTCGGTCCGCACCATTTTTTTGCTATCGTTTTATTTAATATGTAAGTTAAAAATCGTATTTCTGAGTATCTATTGGGTAGTTCTTTATTTTTATTTTTTTTATATATATACATTATTTAACTATTTTAGACGTTATTGCCTTTATGGCGGTTTCATTCCGGTCCCCTATCGCCATCTTTAAGTTATAATCCACAATATGCCGCGCCGGAGCGTCCATGGCCCGATGGATGAACCTACTAACCGCGTCATCAGTCACGTCGGTATAGTAGACACAGGTGTGGGTGTGTCTGGATATTGCCACTATAGCATGTGAAACACTATCGTGGATTTGCATCCTTCTGCCCTTTGTTTGCAGGATCACCACCGATTTGAAGGTCAATCCCTGAGATTCGTGGACTGTCAGAACACGCGATCCTTCCCCTGACCCGTAGCCCTTGTTTATCAGGGCTTTTTTCTGATGATTACAGTTTCATCTCAACCTAGCGTATAGTCAATAATAATATTCTAGTAAGATTATAATAGATGTGAAATATGATGAATAAGTATTAATTAAGTATGCCGCTTTGATTTTTTTATATTATTTGTATTTATTTAATTAATGTTGAAACAAAATGTACTAGAATTAATCAATTGGTACTTAATATATGTTTTAGGACAATTCTTTTTTATACCCTTAACATTCCATCATAAATAACTTCATCTGATGGTGTTTGAGATATTTACCACTCCTTTGAAACATATTATTATAAGCATTGAAGTATAATGTTTTATTTTTGTTTCCAGCCACCATGTACCGGCTACTGTTTCTCGCTCTGCTGTCGACGTCAGCTCACTGCAAGGATTACTTGCTGCCGGGCGACGTGATTCCTCGCCACTATGACGTTATAATCACCTACGACATCGATCCGGCTACCAACTTCAGCTACTTTGGCGTCGTAGATATACTGGTAAGTGTATCTTTAAGTTAGACTAGCTAGATCCGCAGTTTCGCACACTGTTTTTATTATTCTTATTATTATATAGTTAGTATTATATAGTTATAATTATTTAGTTATAATTATTTAGTTATTATATGTTGAATTGAATAAAACACGTGCTCCATAAAATAAACTGGAGTTAAAAAGTATATCAAATTAAAACGTGGCGCCACCTATGAGATATCTATAACAGTTGGTCCTACAGCTTTCTGTTAACCAACTAATTTAATGCGCCGCCGAGAATGATGCAACTTACAATTAATAACAACATTGACAATAATTTAATGTGTAATTTAAAATTATTGAGGACATAAATATTAATTATCCTATCTCTCAAGTTGGACCTAACGCCGACTTACATGAAGATCAGTTGAGTAGTTTCGGAGTTCTACACTGGATTTTTATACATATAATTGTAATAAATACTTGAGCTATAGTAAAATAAACATAAATCCCTCTCCCCATAAAAAAATCACTTGAATGGTGAAACGATATTGGAGTTTATTATTTTTATAATACATACCAACATAAATTTTATATAATTACAAACGACCCGCTCCGGCTTTACACGGGTTCAATGCACTAACACTGTGTTATAAGTATCTAAATAATTTACATCCATTTTTGAAGTTTCATAAGTGGTTACATCAACATAGTGTTTTTATTGTGCGTCATTTTAGATCTGTTATATGTTTTAGAATATTCACTGAAATGGTATATAGAGCAATTTTAACCTAATTTAAACGCTATAGTTAAGTAACATTTTTAATTGAACAAATGTTAATTACGCCATGCCTATTTCTTGTCGTAAACTATCCTTTTATGCATATTATTACTGTAACAAAATAATTTCGATGTTTCACGTATCATAGGCGACCCGCGATGGCTCACGATTTTTTTTGGTTTGTAAATTATATGGATAAATAATAAATACGCAAATGGAATCGCGGGAACAGCTAGTATAAAATAAAAACAGTAACACGTAGATTCCACGGTTTTTAACTCTTCAATGAATCGTCGTTGGGTATTTCAAAAGGATGAAGTTTGGTATTAAATTTACTGTTTAAAGGTGTCATCAGCCGTTGCTCGGTGTGTCATATGAAACAATGACTCTGTGTTTGTATGACAATAGTTTGGAGCTTAATACATAACGGCACTGAGGTCGACGACTTCAGACGCAATGTTTTGTAGCACGCCTGAATCTTATTTTTGTGATTCTTAAAAGGGTAGTTCTTTTTTATTTATTTAAGCACCTAATCTTCAGATTATTACTGCCATTGTCGAGTAGGTAATATGTCGTGGTGATTATGCCCATACCTTACTTCAGGAAGAAGCCTATAGCACTGCAATGGGTCTCTATAAGGATACCCATACATCCTTTTTTTTTACATGAGGAAATCCTACGGATACGCACCCTGGCCGGGCAGCTAGGGTAGGGTATGTCCGACTTGCACGGACTATAACCCCATGGTGCCTCCTTACACCTATTTGGCCGGGGAGTAGGAACTGCCTACGGCACTGCGTCTGCTCACCTGGCAGGCGCTGGCTCCTCATAAGGGGCCCCTTCTGCAGCCTGAGTGGGTTAAGATAGTTGACCCCAAAGGGAGGGGTGAGTGTTAAACCCCCCTCGACGAAATATAGGAGTTGCACGGCACAATGCGCCTCCACCACGTGGGCCTGCTATAGTTCAGGGTGACGGACGTGCCCGCGTCACGTCGCCCGCAGGCCCTTTACGGTGGTATTAGATCGTCTCCGACCCGTCGCCGCCGTGTTCGTCGCCCGCGGGAGATGAGCCTGATGGTCTGCTCCCTCTCCCTCTCAGCCGCCTCCTCAGAGAGCATAACTGCCTCGCAGTATGAAGCGACGAAGTTCCACTCGGTCTCGCTCTCAACCATCTTACAGACGACAGTCGAGAGCGAGAGATCCGGGCCTATATATATACCCATCCATCCTAACTTAACCTAACTACTCCATTACAGACACGGATTTAAGATAGTAACAATAATACCAGACTGTATAAAAATCTACTGTTGGGTCAACGCCCAAAGCCATATACGGGTATAATTATCATTACAGTTTACGATGTATTACTGATTTGAAACCCTGAGAAATCCACAGTTACTATATTTCCCCACATAGAGTAGTACTACAGGAACATTTCTCAGGTTCAGGTTACCTCACGATGTTTTCCTTCACAGTCAGCCGATAGTGTCAGTTAATTAAATTAGTAAATGCACGCGAATTTCGAAAAATGTATTCTTACATCCAGGTTCGAACTTGCGTACACTGGTATTCCATTGTTCAAATCACTTGATCTCCACAATTTAAACGTTAACTGAGGTATTTGATCTAGTGTCTTGCTGTTTTTTAATGATGTTTGTGCCAAACATGTGCTAGCTTTGACATTCGTAAACGCCTTCTCGCGGACACCTAAAGAATTAACGTGGTTGATGTTCATCTCATGTTTCAGAATTAGTAAGATCAGTGTTAGGTTTTACAACAAAGTCTCAAAGCATATTACCGATGTGCCGGACTGTGAATTTAAGCGCCATATCAACCAGGTTTTGGTGTCAGGAATGATGTTCTGGAATTGACTCCTGTCGCTGCATCCAATAAAACGGTTGTAACGTGTAATGTATATTAAATATATATATGGTTAAAAGATGTATCTGATAGAGTTTCTTGCCGGTTGTTCTCGATGACTGGGTTGTTTTTCGAACCGGTGGTAGTTTTAACGTTCATAAGTGTCTTATTAGGGCCTAAATTTAATAAAGTACTTTTGATTTCGTAGGGAATTACAAATGGTTGAATTAGGGTTTTTTACGCAAGGAACCGAAAATAGTCAACAATGCAGACGAAACAAACGATTCTACATCCATACACGTAATGGTGTGGGCATATGTAAAGTTGTTGGCAATCACAGCGTCCATAACTTTGTATGTCAAGGTTACATGTCTATATTTATAAAAATCAACGTATATATTATATTAATTATACATGTTTTATTTACATTTTATAAGAATTTCGCTTTCTAAATATACTATAAATGAATCTTGGTACATCTGTATTAACTTAGGGTCGTGTTTCATAGTCCGCCCATTTCCTAGTATATGTGTAAATTTTGGGAGTAATTGGTGGCGTTTTTTGTACTCACATAATTAGTGTAAGAAGAAAACGAGATAGCGTACTGAGTTGTCTGTGTTGAGACTGTTTTTTTTTTATATAAGAATATCCATGTAGGTAGAAAGGTAAGGAAAGGTAATGTATAAAAAAACTTGTGGGCCCGGTGGACGTATATGTACGTCTACCATGTATATGGCAAAAAAGCCCGTCATAGTGATTCGCTCCTGCGGGTCGCGTTACGGGATAAGCCTGTGTGCATATCCAGCTTTTCGCAGCCCGGCATGGCAGCGGCGACCGGCGATGGATAGTGTGTCACTCGGTGGTCGCCATTGTTTTTCGATTGCACTGTGCTTACCATCAGACACAGTGCAATCATTTTGCCGTGCTAAAATAAAAAAATAAAAAAATCAATCCCTAAGGTTGTGAAAAAGGGCGATGAAAGTTTGTTTGAACATCCGTCATTTTTTCGTTAATCAAATGTTATTTTACGTATATAGATATAAAATAAAGAATTGAGAATAAACTGTAATTAACTGTAATAAAATATCAACATAAATGTAAGTTGTACTGATTACTAGAATATTCTTAGTTATGGTGAATTATTAATATCTTAATAACAAAGATCTTTAACAATCGCGTACAAGGAAATCTCAAATTTATTTTATCTGATACATAACTCAGATACGTATGAATATTTCATGTGGTCGCTGTCTTTTAATGGCACGTGGCTGTCGATCCTATATGAATAGTCTGGTGAAGCTGTAAAAGCATAGCTCGGTAAAGCTGTAAAGGCCTTGTTAGGCAAATAGCGTAGTCAGTTCGAAAAAAGAAAACTAAAGGCATTTATCCGACACAAAATACATATAGGAATTATTGAGGCATGATGCTTGGTACATATGCATGTTTTAAGAACTCAGATACGTATGAATATTTCATGTGGTCGCTGTCTTTTAATGGCACGTGGCTGTCGATCCTATATGAATAGTCTGGTGAAGCTGTAAAAGCATAGCTCGGTAAAGCTGTAAAGGCCTTGTTAGGCAAATAGCGTAGTCAGTTCGAAAAAAGAAAACTAAAGGCATTTATCCGACACAAAATACATATAGGAATTATTGAGGCATGATGCTTGGTACATATGCATGTTTTAAGAACTCAGATACGTATGAATATTTCATGTGGTCGCTGTCTTTTAATGGCACGTGGCTGTCGATCCTATATGAATAGTCTGGTGAAGCTGTAAAAGCATAGCTCGGTAAAGCTGTAAAGGCCTTGTTAGGCAAATAGCGTAGTCAGTTCGAAAAAAGAAAACTAAAGGCATTTATCCGACACAAAATACATATAGGAATTATTGAGGCATGATGCTTGGTACATATGCATGTTTTAAGAACTCAGATACGTATGAATATTTCATGTGGTCGCTGTCTTTTAATGGCACGTGGCTGTCGATCCTATATGAATAGTCTGGTGAAGCTGTAAAAGCATAGCTCGGTAAAGCTGTAAAGGCCTTGTTAGGCAAATAGCGTAGTCAGTTCGAAAAAAGAAAACTAAAGGCATTTATCCGACACAAAATACATATAGGAATTATTGAGGCATGATGCTTGGTACATATGCATGTTTTAAGAACTCAGATACGTATGAATATTTCATGTGGTCGCTGTCTTTTAATGGCACGTGGCTGTCGATCCTATATGAATAGTCTGGTGAAGCTGTAAAAGCATAGCTCGGTAAAGCTGTAAAGGCCTTGTTAGGCAAATAGCGTAGTCAGTTCGAAAAAAGAAAACTAAAGGCATTTATCCGACACAAAATACATATAGGAATTATTGAGGCATGATGCTTGGTACATATGCATGTTTTAAGAACTCAGATACGTATGAATATTTCATGTGGTCGCTGTCTTTTAATGGCACGTGGCTGTCGATCCTATATGAATAGTCTGGTGAAGCTGTAAAAGCATAGCTCGGTAAAGCTGTAAAGGCCTTGTTAGGCAAATAGCGTAGTCAGTTCGAAAAAAGAAAACTAAAGGCATTTATCCGACACAAAATACATATAGGAATTATTGAGGCATGATGCTTGGTACATATGCATGTTTTAAGAACTCAGATACGTATGAATATTTCATGTGGTCGCTGTCTTTTAATGGCACGTGGCTGTCGATCCTATATGAATAGTCTGGTGAAGCTGTAAAAGCATAGCTCGGTAAAGCTGTAAAGGCCTTGTTAGGCAAATAGCGTAGTCAGTTCGAAAAAAGAAAACTAAAGGCATTTATCCGACACAAAATACATATAGGAATTATTGAGGCATGATGCTTGGTACATATGCATGTTTTAAGAACTCAGATACGTATGAATATTTCATGTGGTCGCTGTCTTTTAATGGCACGTGGCTGTCGATCCTATATGAATAGTCTGGTGAAGCTGTAAAAGCATAGCTCGGTAAAGCTGTAAAGGCCTTGTTAGGCAAATAGCGTAGTCAGTTCGAAAAAAGAAAACTAAAGGCATTTATCCGACACAAAATACATATAGGAATTATTGAGGCATGATGCTTGGTACATATGCATGTTTTAAGAACTCAGATACGTATGAATATTTCATGTGGTCGCTGTCTTTTAATGGCACGTGGCTGTCGATCCTATATGAATAGTCTGGTGAAGCTGTAAAAGCATAGCTCGGTAAAGCTGTAAAGGCCTTGTTAGGCAAATAGCGTAGTCAGTTCGAAAAAAGAAAACTAAAGGCATTTATCCGACACAAAATACATATAGGAATTATTGAGGCATGATGCTTGGTACATATGCATGTTTTAAGAACTCAGATACGTATGAATATTTCATGTGGTCGCTGTCTTTTAATGGCACGTGGCTGTCGATCCTATATGAATAGTCTGGTGAAGCTGTAAAAGCATAGCTCGGTAAAGCTGTAAAGGCCTTGTTAGGCAAATAGCGTAGTCAGTTCGAAAAAAGAAAACTAAAGGCATTTATCCGACACAAAATACATATAGGAATTATTGAGGCATGATGCTTGGTACATATGCATGTTTTAAGAACTCAGATACGTATGAATAGGTAGCTTAGCTTAGGTTTAAGATAGGTCTCGAATTGCATAAAACAGGCAACAACCCAAGCCGATGTGTGCCGTGCACCCTTGAGCTAGTTGCCAAAATAAAGTCGGCTAAGTGCCTTAAGCGCTCGCCTTAATAGTCCGGTGAAGTTATTAAGACCTTACCAGGTAAGGTAACCAATAAAAATAAAAACGATCCGTAAAAATCAATTAGCCAGGTATCTAAAATAATCAATTGTCACCTTGTTACGGTTGGTTATGTTTGTAAAAGGAATGTGACAACAATATCTACTTTAGTTGTTATAAAAATATTAATAAGGACAAGATGAACCAGACTGTGTTTGTTATCGGTTCTCCTCTATGAGTTGCTTATTTTCCGAAACGGTGATAGAGTTTTAACTTTCATAAATGAGTTGTCAAATGAATATAGAAGAGAATATATAATATACTAGTTGACCCGGCCCGCGTTACTGTTTCTCAATTATTGAAAAAAATATTCATAATTAAAACGTGGTGCCATGTCTATAATCAACATGTCTATAACAGTCGGTGCTACAGTTTTCTGTCAGCAAACTGATTTAAAGTGCCATCTGGTCGCAACTGATAAAAGTTAAAATTAATAACAATAATCAACTATGACAATCATGTAATTTGTAATTAAAAAGTGTTGAGGCCATTAATATAAATTATCCTATCGCTCAATTTGAACCAATTTATACATAAATGCCAACTTTCATGAAGATCGGTTGATTAGTTTCGGAGTTCTTCGTTGACAAAAATGATGACACTGGGTTTTTATATAGTTAGATGGATACAATAACATAAAATTTATATATATTTTTTCAATACTTACAGTTATCAGCAAAAGAGGCGGTGTCAAAAATCGTCGTCCACTCAGAAAGCTACCACGTGTCCAACAATGACATCAAAGTCCAGGGTCCAAATGAGCCGAACGTGAAGGAAGTTAAACTGAACGATACCTACAACTTGTTGACCATCCATCTGGATCGAGAGCTCGAGACGGGTGAGAATTACACCCTGAGGATTCCGTTCTATGGGAACCTGAAGATGGGGCTGGACGGCACCTATATAAGTACTTATATTGACCAGAAAAGTCAAACCAAAGAGTGAGTAATTTTTTTATATGTATGCCATTATTTGAAGTATCCGCTGATCAAACCTATTATATATTTAATTTTATTACCGCTATCATTAACTCATCATCATCATCAGCCTGTAACAGACCCACTGCAGGACCATACGCCTCTTCCCAAATGAAGTAATGGGGACATAATCACCACATCAGCCCAAGACTTACTGGCGGTGATTGCAAACGCGAGAAATCTACAATTCTATGTTTTTGACATTTCACAGGTTCAGGTTTCCTCAGGATGTTTTCTGTCAGCCGATAATGTTATATTTTCCTAAATAAAACAAATATATATCATTATTTTGTAGATTTCAACTTTGTAAATAGAAAACTCAAAAATACCTTTTTGTTTTTAAAAGATTTCTATTCTCCTCAGATATTTGATATCAACACAATTCGAAGCAACGTACGCCAGAAAAGCGTTCCCCTGCTTCGATGAACCAATGTACAAGGCTACGTTCAATATGATTTTGGGACACCACAAGAGTTTCAGAGCTATCGGGAATATGCCCCTGCAATACTCGTCGAAGGATAAGTAAGTGAAAGTTGTTTCCATATTTCTGGGAATGATTTATAAGAAGTTGTCGAAATTTGTACAAGAAATAGACGCATTTTGATATAATGTTTTGACTTTACAGTCCTGCAGAAGGACAATGGTCATGGACAACCATCGCTGATAAGTTCAAGTAAGTATTGCAATTTATAGAAGTTTTATTTTTATTAAATTAATACTTGTGCCCCCGACTTGGCGCGCGTTTCTTGTAATAAATTGTGGAGTTATTAGGAACTGGGCATTATCTAATCTGGTGGATATATATCCACCAATCAAAATCACAATTTTTTTGGCAATCGGTTGAACGGTACGCACGTTGATGTACTGTATCAACATCTCGTACTAAGTTATAGTAAAATTAAAGACAAAATAATTCTCTACGTGAAAAACAATTATATCAAGGCCAATAACACCGGCACACGAAAAAAAAAGTTGTTTGTACATTTGAAGCCACCTACTGGTATATATTTTGAATCGTTGCATCCGTATCTGGAGTCAGCTGGGACCGTATACCTTCAAAATCTTGAGTAAATTGCAATATAGTAGATAGAGTTTAAGTAAACATCATTGAAGTTGGTACGCTTAGGTATTTTATTATAATATTCCTTTTCGACAGAAGTTTAGGCCTACCATAAGAGATTATGAGAATTATCAATATTTTTAATTATAAAATAATACGACTTTTCCAGGAAAGATAAATCAAATTTCATATGGGACCACTTTCAAGTGTCCGTACCGATGTCAACTTATTTGGTTGCGTACGTCATCTCCAAATTTAGTTACGTGGATAGTCCGTCAGAGCTGTCCACCACAAAGTTCAGGATATGGGCAAGGAAGGATGCCATTGATCAGGTAATATATAAGAAAGTATTTTGACACAGCCACTTGGCAAAGAAATACCTGAAAACTTATGCTCTTAAACCAAAGCTACTATTGTAGCTTTAGTACAAGACCGTATCCGTTTAGATAGTTGTATCTGAAAATAACGCCTCACTCTGCGCATCCGCCAAACACGAATGTAACTATCTCATTATCTTC
This sequence comes from Antheraea pernyi, assembly GCA_015888305.1. Classification (NCBI taxonomy): domain Eukaryota; kingdom Metazoa; phylum Arthropoda; class Insecta; order Lepidoptera; family Saturniidae; genus Antheraea; species Antheraea pernyi. The sequence goes on along the minus strand of MU159436.1, from coordinate 191,379 downwards.
TTACCCGGGTCGGTACAACATGTTTTCCTTTTCCATTCTCGTTTTGATAGATGTCGTTGTCGATCTCGTCGGATGATGTCATCTTAGTATTCACATCTTTTACACACATATATATTTCGAAATAGTACCGTCGAGAGACGATCATCGTATACTGAATATTGCTAAAGTACAATACTTGATACTTTTTCAAAGGCCTCGTTAATAGAACAAATACAGACTGTATTGAATTCTCATTCCCATAGGAATCTACAGATTAGTGGCAGATTTATTTATGATGGCTATTATTACTCAAAACTTTTCTAGTTACATGCAGAATTTTGATAGTTATATGTATAATGAAAAACCAAACTAGATCGAGTTTCCTATCGATTCTTCTCGATAATCGAGTTGTTTTTCGACCTGGTGGCAGTTTTGACGTTTACAAATACCTTCTCAGGACCTAAACTGAAATATGTAAGTTTGTTTTTGCTAAATTTAATGAAAAAAGAGAGATAAGTATTATTGAAATTATTGGGATTATTTTCTATTAAGTTCTAATGGTTAGAGATACACTAAAGAAGGGTAAAGATAGGCCAATTCTACAAGCAATTTTCATTATAGGTTCAAGAGTTGCAAGAGATTAATAAATTACATTATAGTAATAACTTTCATTATTTGTTATACAGACGTCGTATGCATCGGTTGTGGGTCCGAAAGTGTTAACGCATTTTGAAAAGTGGTTCAACGTTAGTTTTCCCCTGCCAAAGCAAGATATGATAGCCATCCCCGACTTTGCCGCCGGTGCCATGGAGAACTGGGGACTCATCACGTACAGAGAGACCACGTTGCTCTACGATAAAGATCAATCGTCCCTATTGAGCAAGGAGAGGATTGCTGAGGTTGGTTATTTATTATTTTGTTTAAGAAACTTTACCCACAATGACACCATCTATCATATCATACGACTGAAAGAACTAAACTAAATAAAAAGTTTATTGTTAAAACAACCAAACAAAAGAAATAACTTTAAAAAAAAATGATATGTGAATAAAGAAAATAACTGCACAACAATTTATAAGCCCATTCAACAAATATACTGCAATACAGCACAGTACTGCAGCGCTGATTTTCGATGAGAGTTCATATGATATACAGACGTTCAGTCGGTCATATTAATGTAATAAAATCAAAAAGAACAAACCTTAAGTTACAAACAATAACATAGACATAACACATCATTAATGATTACATTAAATGGGTATAGTTACTGTCGCTAGTAATTCAAGACCAAGTCTGTTTACATCTAAACCGTAATCAAACGAATATACATTAAGAAGAACAAATACGCACAAAAAACAGAGCTTAAAATAGATGTACATGGATAGATGATACGTAAATTTCAATTACTGGGATTAAAGTTGCATTAGATAATGCTTATATTAGTGTTTAAAGCTAAGTTTACTATTTTTGGATCGACGTGGCGGTGGGGTGTTCTTCCAACAACAAATGGCGGTATATTTAAATAAGCCTCTGAAAGCAATATATCAATTTGTTAAATCACTACAGAACTAATCGGGCGGGTAAACATCTCTATAGATTCACAGTGGCAACCATCTCAGCTAAAACGACGAACTTAGAAAGCTCTTATCTTTGCCGCACTGTGAATATGTGGAATCGCCTCCCAGCCAGAGTGTTTCCTTCTTCATATGATATGGTTTCCTTCAAACGAGTCCTGAAGAGGCACTTTTGCAGGTCGGCATGATAGCGACGACTGCCGTTGCTATTTAAACCGACAGTCGCAGATATTTATAGACTGCACTGTACTATCCATCAGATACAGTAACAAACTAACTCACTGGTAAACTTATAGACGCTGCCAATTTCACATTATTTAGTAATTTTATGTTCACGAATCATTCGTTAGCTTGTTTGTTTTACAACAGGAGGACATGTAAAAGTAGCAAAATCAAATCCCTCTCGTAGTTAAAACGAATATACATTTAATTTTTAAAGCTTCAGAATGTGAATTTAGATATGGCTTTCAAAAAATTAGCTGATGTATGTACGAGTAGTTTGAATGTGAAGCGGATAGATGGGGTTTTAAAGAAATGTGAGGATAAAGTGATAGCTTTTGCAGGAGTTTAAAAGCGGTAAAGCCATTGAATGGTGTAACTGATCAAGCAACATCGCCATATCTATTTCTATAGCAAACCATTAGATGTTTCATAATAATTCATCGTTCTCCAACAGGTTATAGCCCACGAACTGGCCCACCAATGGTTCGGCAACTTGGTTACAATGAAATATGAACCAGACTGTGTTTGTTATCGGTTCTCCTCTATGAGTTGCTTATTTTCCGAAACGGTGATAGAGTTTTAACTTTCATAAATGAGTTGTCAAATGAATATAGAAGAGAATATATAATATACTAGTTGACCCGGCCCGCGTTACTGTTTCTCAATTATTGAAAAAAATATTCATAATTAAAACGTGGTGCCATGTCTATAATCAACATGTCTATAACAGTCGGTGCTACAGTTTTCTGTCAGCAAACTGATTTAAAGTGCCATCTGGTCGCAACTGTATTGAAAAAAATATTCATAATTAAAACGTGGTGCCATGTCTATAATCAACATGTCTATAACAGTCGGTGCTACAGTTTTCTGTCAGCAAACTGATTTAAAGTGCCATCTGGTCGCAACTGATAAAAGTTAAAATTAATAACAATAATCAACTATGACAATCATGTAATTTGTAATTAAAAAGTGTTGAGGCCATTAATATAAATTATCCTATCGCTCAATTTGAACCAATTTATACATAAATGCCAACTTTCATGAAGATCGGTTGATTAGTTTCGGAGTTCTTCGTTGACAAAAATGATGACACTGGGTTTTTATATAGTTAGATGGATACAATAACATAAAATTTATATATATTTTTTCAATACTTACAGTTATCAGCAAAAGAGGCGGTGTCAAAAATCGTCGTCCACTCAGAAAGCTACCACGTGTCCAACAATGACATCAAAGTCCAGGGTCCAAATGAGCCGAACGTGAAGGAAGTTAAACTGAACGATACCTACAACTTGTTGACCATCCATCTGGATCGAGAGCTCGAGACGGGTGAGAATTACACCCTGAGGATTCCGTTCTATGGGAACCTGAAGATGGGGCTGGACGGCACCTATATAAGTACTTATATTGACCAGAAAAGTCAAACCAAAGAGTGAGTAATTTTTTTATATGTATGCCATTATTTGAAGTATCCGCTGATCAAACCTATTATATATTTAATTTTATTACCGCTATCATTAACTCATCATCATCATCAGCCTGTAACAGACCCACTGCAGGACCATACGCCTCTTCCCAAATGAAGTAATGGGGACATAATCACCACATCAGCCCAAGACTTACTGGCGGTGATTGCAAACGCGAGAAATCTACAATTCTATGTTTTTGACATTTCACAGGTTCAGGTTTCCTCAGGATGTTTTCTGTCAGCCGATAATGTTATATTTTCCTAAATAAAACAAATATATATCATTATTTTGTAGATTTCAACTTTGTAAATAGAAAACTCAAAAATACCTTTTTGTTTTTAAAAGATTTCTATTCTCCTCAGATATTTGATATCAACACAATTCGAAGCAACGTACGCCAGAAAAGCGTTCCCCTGCTTCGATGAACCAATGTACAAGGCTACGTTCAATATGATTTTGGGACACCACAAGAGTTTCAGAGCTATCGGGAATATGCCCCTGCAATACTCGTCGAAGGATAAGTAAGTGAAAGTTGTTTCCATATTTCTGGGAATGATTTATAAGAAGTTGTCGAAATTTGTACAAGAAATAGACGCATTTTGATATAATGTTTTGACTTTACAGTCCTGCAGAAGGACAATGGTCATGGACAACCATCGCTGATAAGTTCAAGTAAGTATTGCAATTTATAGAAGTTTTATTTTTATTAAATTAATACTTGTGCCCCCGACTTGGCGCGCGTTTCTTGTAATAAATTGTGGAGTTATTAGGAACTGGGCATTATCTAATCTGGTGGATATATATCCACCAATCAAAATCACAATTTTTTTGGCAATCGGTTGAACGGTACGCACGTTGATGTACTGTATCAACATCTCGTACTAAGTTATAGTAAAATTAAAGACAAAATAATTCTCTACGTGAAAAACAATTATATCAAGGCCAATAACACCGGCACACGAAAAAAAAAGTTGTTTGTACATTTGAAGCCACCTACTGGTATATATTTTGAATCGTTGCATCCGTATCTGGAGTCAGCTGGGACCGTATACCTTCAAAATCTTGAGTAAATTGCAATATAGTAGATAGAGTTTAAGTAAACATCATTGAAGTTGGTACGCTTAGGTATTTTATTATAATATTCCTTTTCGACAGAAGTTTAGGCCTACCATAAGAGATTATGAGAATTATCAATATTTTTAATTATAAAATAATACGACTTTTCCAGGAAAGATAAATCAAATTTCATATGGGACCACTTTCAAGTGTCCGTGCCGATGTCAACTTATTTGGTTGCATACGTCATCTCCAAATTTAGTTACGTGGATAGTCCGTCAGAGCTGTCCACCACAAAGTTCAGGATATGGGCAAGGAAGGATGCCATTGATCAGGTAATATATAAGAATGTATTTTGACACAACCACTTGGCAAAGAAACACCTGAAAACTTATGCTCTTAAACCAAAGCTACTTTAGATAGTTGTATCTGAAAATAACGCCTCTCTCTACGCATCCACCAAACACGAATGTAATCACATTATCTTCTTACCTTTACCCCACCTAAGTAGGGTCGGCACAACATGTTTTCCTTTTCCATTCTCGTCTTGATTGATCTCGTTGTTGATCTCGTCTGATGATGTCATCTCAGTATTCACATCTTTTACACACATATCATTTACCACATAATCCATCCATACCGTTTTCGGTCTTCCTCTACTCTTATATCCGTCCACCAACATACTCAAAACTTTTCTAGTTACATGCAGAATGTAACTATCTATGTTTGTAAAAATATGTATCATGAAAAAACAAACTAGATTCAACTAGATTCTCTATCGATTCTTCTCGATAATTGAGTTGTTTTTCGAATTGGTGGCAGTTTTGACTTTCACAAATACCTTCTCAGGGCCTAAACTGAAATATGTAAGTTTGTTTTTGCTAAATTTGATGAAAAATTAGAGATAAGTATCATTGAAATTATTGGGATTATTTTCTATTAAGTTCTAATGGTTAGTGATATACTAAAGAAACGTAAAGATAGGCCAATTCTACAAGTAATTTTCATTATAGGTTCAATTGCAAGAGATTATACTAAATCACATTATAGTAATAACTTCAATTATTTGTTATACAGACGTCGTATGCATCGGTTGTGGGTCCAAAAGTGTTAACGCATTTTGAAAAGTGGTTCAACGTTAGTTTTCCCCTGCCAAAGCAAGATATGATAGCCATCCCCGACTTTGCCGCCGGTGCCATGGAGAACTGGGGACTCATAACGTACAGAGAGACCACGTTGCTCTACGATAAGGATCAATCGTCCCTGTTGAGCAAGGAGAGGATTGCTGAGGTTGGTTATTTATTATTTTATTTAAAAAACTTTACCCACAATGACACCATCAATCATATCATAAGATTGAAAGAACTAAACTAAATAAAAAGTTTATTGTTAAAACAACCAAACAAATAAATTAACTTAAAAAAATAAAAAATAAAGATGTGAATAAATAAAATAAATGCCCAACAATTTATAAACCCATTCAACAAACATACTGCAATACAGCAGTACTGCAGCGCTGATTTTCGATGAGAGCCCATACGATATACAGACGTTCAGTCGGTCATATTAATGTAATAAAAAAATAAAAAAACAAACCTTAAGTTACAAACAATAACATAGATACAACACATCATTAATGATTACATTAAATGGGTATAGGTACTGTCGCTACAAATGCAAGACCAAGTTTGTTTACATCAAAACCGTAATCAAACGAATATACATTAAGAAGAACAAATACGCACAAAAAACAGAGCATAAAATAGATGTACATGGATAGATGATACGTAAATTTCAATTACTGGGATTAAAGTTGCATTAGATAATGCTTATATTAGTGTTTAAAGGTAAGTTTTTTTTGGATCGACGTGGCGGTGGGGTGTTCTTCCAACAACAAATGGCGGTATATTTAAATAAGCCTCTGAAAGCAATATATCAATTTGTTAAATCACTATAGAACTAATCGGGCGGGTACGCATCTCTATAGATTCACAGTGGCAACCATTCCAGCTAAAACGACGAACTTAGAAAGCTCTTATCTTTGTCGCACTGTGAATATGTAGAATCGCCTCCCAGCCAGAGTGTTTCCTTCTTCATATGATATGGGGTCCTTCAAACGAGGCCTGAAGAGGCACTTTTGCAGGTCGGCATGATAGCGACGACTGCCGTTGCTATTTAAACCGACAGTCGCAGATATTTATAGACTGCACTGTACTATCCATCAGATACAGTAACAAACTAACTCACTGGTAAACTTATAGACGCTGCCAATTTCACATTATTTAGTAATTCTATGTTCACGAATCATTCGTCAGTTTGTTTGTTTTACAACAGGAGGACATGTAAAAGTAGCAAAATCAAATCCCTCTCGTAGTTAAAATGAATATACGTTTAATTTTTAAAGCTTCAGAATGTGAATTTAGTATGGCTTTCAAAAAATTAGCTGATGTATGTACGAGTAGTTTGAATGTGAAGCGGATAGATGGGGTTTTAAAGAAATGTGAGGATAAAGTGATAGCTTTTGCAGGAGTTTAAAAGCGGTAAAGCCATTGAATGGTGTAACTGATCAAGCAACATCGCCATATCTATTTCTATAGCAAACCATTAGATGTTTCATAATAATTCATCGTTCTCCAACAGGTTATAGCCCACGAACTGGCCCACCAATGGTTCGGCAACTTGGTTACAATGAAATGGTGGTCCGACTTATGGCTAAACGAGGGTTTCGCTACGTACGTTGCGTCGATAGGTGTCGCTGCCGTCGAGCCCAGCTGGGACTCTCTCACCACTACCGGTGTTCAGAATATACTGGAAGTCTTGAAACTCGATGCTCTCGAATCGTCGCACCCTGTGAGTAGATTTACGTGACCGTTAACATCTGATCATCATTTGTTTATATGCTTATCTCAGACAGTAAAATGCACATTATTTCGGGGTACTAGAACAAAATTGACAAACAAAAATTCTTGCGGAAATAGTGATCATACAGTTTTCTGTCAGCAAACTGATTTAAAGTGCCATCTGGTCGCAACTGATAAAAGTTAAAATTAATAACAATAATCAACTATGACAATCATGTAATTTGTAATTAAAAAGTGTTGAGGCCATTAATATAAATTATCCTATCGCTCAATTTGAACCAATTTATACATAAATGCCAACTTTCATGAAGATCGGTTGATTAGTTTCGGAGTTCTTCGTTGACAAAAATGATGACACTGGGTTTTTATATAGTTAGATGGATACAATAACATAAAATTTATATATATTTTTTCAATACTTACAGTTATCAGCAAAAGAGGCGGTGTCAAAAATCGTCGTCCACTCGAAATATTCTTGTAGTACCACTGCATGTCAAAAACATATTGAAAATGTGTTGACCGTGTTGATTAGATACAAACCTTTCTTTGGGAAGAGGCTTATATAGCCCAATAATCATAAGCTTGTAAGAGACCAACTGCAGAGCCACAGACCTCTTTCCGAAGAAAGGTATGGGTGTAATCACCTCACGCCAGCCCCAACGTATAGCCGATTTCAAGCTCTGAGAAATCCACAGTTCTGTTTTCCCACATACAGTAGTACAACACGAAAATTTCTCAGGTTCAGGTTTCCTCACGATGTTTTTTTCACCGTCAGCCGATAGTATTACCAATGTACGTGAATACCGAAAAAGTCGTTGGTTCATGCCGAGGTTGGGGTCTGCGGACATCGGATTGATATTTCACCGGTGAAATCACTAGACCAACATAACTATGATAGGCTAGGCTGATATTTCTATAATATTATACACCATCCACTTTTATTTTCCTATTGACTCACCCGTGTGCATGTAAAGATGAAGCAGGGAGACAATCTAAAAATCTCTGATGTACCTAATTTAAAATATTAATAAAAGCTGATCTACTCCATTGAAAAATCCATCCAAAGGTTGCCTGGAAGAAATTGCTAATAGCAATAAGGCCGCCCATTGTACCGTTAATAAAACGTGAAATGTTTTTGAAATGTATATATATGTAATAGGGGTACAATAAAGTTTAAATAAATAAATAAAAATAAATGTGGCTGGTTACATACAAATTAGGCCGTAAACAGTATTTTATTATATCAATTTCAAATGGGAAATGTCCATTGTTTCCAGGTGTCAGTCCCGATCAACGACCCAAAACTCATATCCCAAATATTCGACAACATCTCATATCAGAAAGGGTCCGCTCTCATACGTACGATGACGCTATTCCTGGGTGTTGAAGTATTCAGAGAGGCGATTAACAAGTAAGAACTGTTTTTAACCGACTTCAAAAAAAGGAGGAGGTTATCAATTCGACTGTATTTTTTTAATTTTTTTTTTATGTTTGTTACCTCATAACTTTGGGCTGGGTGAACCGATTTTGATTATTCTTTTTTTATTTGAAAGCTGGTGCACCTTAAACTGATAATACCAGCTAACATAAAAAAGTGGATTGTACATTCGACTCCATCTACCTACCGACAAGTACATATTTCGACCCGCTGAATCCGAATCGCGAGTCAGTTTGGACCGTACACCCTCAAAATCTCGAGTAAATTGCAATAAACTGTAAAAAATAGCGTATTTTGGATGTTTTGGTTATGAACAAAACGGCTTATTGCAATTTACTCGAGATTTTGAGGGTGTACGGTCCAAATTGACTCCAGATTTGGATTTCTTTGGTTCAAAATACATGTTAGTAGGTAGATAGAGTTGCACTAAACATTATTGAAGGTGGTACGCTTAGATATTTTATTATAATATTCCTTTTCGACAGAAGTTTAGGCCTACCATAGTGAGATTATGAGAATTATCAATATTTTTAATTATAAAATAATACGACTTTTCCAGGAAAGATAAATCAAATTTCATATGGGACCACTTTCAAGTGTCCGTGCCGATGTCAACTTATTTGGTTGCATACGTCATCTCCAAATTTAGTTACGTGGATAGTCCGTCAGAGCTGTCCACCACAAAGTTCAGGATATGGGCAAGGAAGGATGCCATTGATCAGGTAATACATAAGAATGTATTTTGACACAACCACTTGGCAAAGAAACACCTGAAAACTTATGCTCTTAAACCAAAGCTACTTTAGATAGTTGTATCTGAAAATAACGCCTCTCTCTACGCATCCACCAAACACGAATGTAATCACATTATCTTCTTACCTTTACCCCACCTAAGTAGGGTCGGCACAACATGTTTTCCTTTTCCATTCTCGTCTTGATTGATCTCGTTGTTGATCTCGTCTGATGATGTCATCTCAGTATTCACATCTTTTACACACATATCATTTACCACATAATCCATCCATACCGTTTTCGGTCTTCCTCTACTCTTATATCCGTCCACCAACATACTCAAAACTTTTCTAGTTACATGCAGAATGTAACTATCTATGTTTGTAAAAATATGTATCATGAAAAAACAAACTAGATTCAACTAGATTCTCTATCGATTCTTCTCGATAATTGAGTTGTTTTTCGAATTGGTGGCAGTTTTGACTTTCACAAATACCTTCTCAGGGCCTAAACTGAAATATGTAAGTTTGTTTTTGCTAAATTTGATGAAAAATTAGAGATAAGTATCATTGAAATTATTGGGATTATTTTCTATTAAGTTCTAATGGTTAGTGATATACTAAAGAAACGTAAAGATAGGCCAATTCTACAAGTAATTTTCATTATAGGTTCAATTGCAAGAGATTATACTAAATCACATTATAGTAATAACTTCAATTATTTGTTATACAGACGTCGTATGCATCGGTTGTGGGTCCAAAAGTGTTAACGCATTTTGAAAAGTGGTTCAACGTTAGTTTTCCCCTGCCAAAGCAAGATATGATAGCCATCCCCGGCTTTGCCGCCGGTGCCATGGAGAACTGGGGACTCATAACGTACAGAGAGACCACGTTGCTCTACGATAAGGATCAATCGTCCCTGTTGAGCAAGGAGAGGATTGCTGAGGTTGGTTATTTATTATTTTATTTAAAAAACTTTACCCACAATGACACCATCAATCATATCATAAGATTGAAAGAACTAAACTAAATAAAAAGTTTATTGTTAAAACAACCAAACAAATAAATTAACTTAAAAAAATAAAAAATAAAGATGTGAATAAATAAAATAAATGCCCAACAATTTATAAACCCATTCAACAAACATACTGCAATACAGCAGTACTGCAGCGCTGATTTTCGATGAGAGCCCATACGATATACAGACGTTCAGTCGGTCATATTAATGTAATAAAAAAATAAAAAAACAAACCTTAAGTTACAAACAATAACATAGATACAACACATCATTAATGATTACATTAAATGGGTATAGGTACTGTCGCTACAAATGCAAGACCAAGTTTGTTTACATCAAAACCGTAATCAAACGAATATACATTAAGAAGAACAAATACGCACAAAAAACAGAGCATAAAATAGATGTACATGGATAGATGATACGTAAATTTCAATTACTGGGATTAAAGTTGCATTAGATAATGCTTATATTAGTGTTTAAAGGTAAGTTTTTTTTGGATCGACGTGGCGGTGGGGTGTTCTTCCAACAACAAATGGCGGTATATTTAAATAAGCCTCTGAAAGCAATATATCAATTTGTTAAATCACTATAGAACTAATCGGGCGGGTACGCATCTCTATAGATTCACAGTGGCAACCATCTCAGCTAAAACGACGAACTTAGAAAGCTCTTATCTTTGTCGCACTGTGAATATGTAGAATCGCCTCCCAGCCAGAGTGTTTCCTTCTTCATATGATATGGGGTCCTTCAAACGAGGCCTGAAGAGGCACTTTTGCAGGTCGGCATGATAGCGACGACTGCCGTTGCTATTTAAACCGACAGTCGCAGATATTTATAGACTGCACTGTACTATCCATCAGATACAGTAACAAACTAACTCACTGGTAAACTTATAGACGCTGCCAATTTCACATTATTTAGTAATTCTATGTTCACGAATCATTCGTCAGTTTGTTTGTTTTACAACAGGAGGACATGTAAAAGTAGCAAAATCAAATCCCTCTCGTAGTTAAAATGAATATACGTTTAATTTTTAAAGCTTCAGAATGTGAATTTAGTATGGCTTTCAAAAAATTAGCTGATGTATGTACGAGTAGTTTGAATGTGAAGCGGATAGATGGGGTTTTAAAGAAATGTGAGGATAAAGTGATAGCTTTTGCAGGAGTTTAAAAGCGGTAAAGCCATTGAATGGTGTAACTGATCAAGCAACATCGCCATATCTATTTCTATAGCAAACCATTAGATGTTTCATAATAATTCATCGTTCTCCAACAGGTTATAGCCCACGAACTGGCCCACCAATGGTTCGGCAACTTGGTTACAATGAAATGGTGGTCCGACTTATGGCTAAACGAGGGTTTCGCTACGTACGTCGCGTCGATAGGTGTCGCTGCCGTCGAGCCCAGCTGGGACTCTCTCACCACTACCGGTGTTCAGAATATACTGGAAGTCTTGAAACTCGATGCTCTCGAATCGTCGCACCCTGTGAGTAGATTTACGTGACCGTTAACATCTGATCATCATTTGTTTATATGCTTATCTCAGACAGTAAAATGCACATTATTTCGGGGTACTAGAACAAAATTGACAAACAAAAATTCTTGCGGAAATAGTGATCATTATTATTGTCGTGTGTAGCTTCATTACAGTCCCTTTAGTTCTTGTACATATACTAATTTAAATTGGTAAAACTGTCGGCTGACAGTAAAGGAGAATATCTCAAGGACACCAGAACCGGAGAAATATTCTTGTAAATCAACACGGTCGACACATTTTCAATATGTTTTTGACATGCAGTGGTACTACAAGAATATTTCTCCGGTTCTGGTGTCCTTGAGATATTCTCCTTTACTGTCAGCCGACAGTTTTACCAATTTAAATTAGTATATGTACAAGAACTAAAGGGACTGTAATGAAGCTACACACGACAATAATAATGATCACTATTTCCGCAAGAATTTTTGTTTGTCAATTTTATTCTAGTGCCTCGAAATAATGTGTGCGATAGGCATACTCTAAATTTAAGGTCATCAGATGATTTAACGTTAGAAGTACCTGCTCATTCCATTAGTTTCAGCGCCAAGTCTTTCACAATCCAGGCTGTCCGACTATGGAATGCTCTACCGATTTCTATAAGATGGGCGCAGACGATGGGCATTTTTAGAAACTCTGTCAAAAAACACTATTTATCTATTTAAAATTCGCTTATGTGTATATATTTACCAATCTATATATATATATATTACAGTTACGCGTCACTATCTTAGGTGGTATTACCTAGTATTTATTCCTGTACACCCAGAATACCCCTGGTTCTACTCCATTGAAAAATCCATCCAAAGGTTGCCTGGAAGAAATTGCTAATAGCAATAAGGCCGCCCATTGTACCGTTAATAAAACGTGAAATGTTTTTGAAATGTATATATATGTAATAGGGGTACAATAAAGTTTAAATAAATAAA
>MU159436.1:143288-178438 GCA_015888305.1 Antheraea pernyi | reverse complement strand
AGCGTCGCTTCATGAGTAATAATTAATAGAATTGATGTTTCCTGTATAATTCTGTTATAAGATATTGAATGTGTTATATATCTATGGATATAATACGAATGCAAATATAACGTGTTTTTACTTTTTAGATTTTTGTAAATTGTCCCCGGTAAATATCAGTCTGTTTTTATGAACACGCATCACTGCTAAAATACTGCTTTCATGATAACCTCCTCAAGACTGTTATAAAGCATATTTTTAATTTAGTCTTTTCTTTCATTAAAATAGTTTCAGTCTATCAAAAGTTATTGTACTTTTAATGACGACTCGACTTAAGTACGAGAGAAAAGTAGATAAGTAATTGGACAATTACATACAGATGACTTTATTAAACGCTGTTTTTTTTTAAATAAGGTTTCACGCGGACGAAGTCACGGGTAAATCTAGTTAACAATATAGTTGATCTTATTAAAGTCGAATTGAAATATTATGGAGATTTGTATAATGGCAAAATAATGTGCTGACATTCACTTAATAATATATGTACAAGGTGGGGTACGGTCAGTATAAAAGTACGTAACTTTTATACTACTAAGTTTATTTTAATATACATTTTAACTTTATATCAGGGGGGTATGTCGAAATGGGCTTGAAACGTCTAACGTAAACATTATTAAAATAATTATAGTATAGTAAATTATTCATCTAAGAACGTTAATTGCTGGCATAAAACTAAAACCTTACATTGAGATTAATAATAAAGGATTCGTTCCTGACACATTTGTAGATTGATAAAGTAATAAAGTAAATTTTCAAAAAAAAGTATTAACCGACTTCAATATCAATCAAAATCCCATAAGGCACTAAAAAGCGGAAAATAACTAGTTTATCAAAAATAAAACATATGAATATGTGTGCTACCTAGAGTTGTATTGGAAGTCGGTGCCAACCAAACCGAAAATCATATATATCATCTACCGGTACAAAGTTTAAGTCCACTCTCGCGTCTCTGTAATACAGAAATTTTGGTTGGTACCGACTTCCATTACATCTCTAGGTCATATGTTTTATTTCATTTGGTTAATTTGATAAACTATTTATTTTCCGCTTTTTAGTGCCTTATGCGTTTTTGATTGATATTGAAGTCGGTTAATACTTTTTTTTGAAAATTTACTTTTATTAATATCCTAACAATATATTTATGTACAAAAATAAGTATGAAAAGCACGAAGGTCAGAACCGGATGATAAAAAAAAACTTTAATTTATATAAAGTTATAAAATAACCTAAAACTAATGCTGCAAGGGTGTCGTAGAAATATGTAAGTTTGTTTTTGCTAAATTTGATGAAAAATTAGAGATAAGTATCATTGAAATTATTGGGATTATTTTCTATTAAGTTCTAATGGTTAGTGATATACTAAAGAAACGTAAAGATAGGCCAATTCTACAAGTAATTTTCATTATAGGTTCAATTGCAAGAGATTATACTAAATCACATTATAGTAATAACTTCACTTTTCAAAATGCGTTAACACTTTTGGACCCACAACCGATGCATACGACGTCTGTATAACAAATAATTGAAGTTATTACTATAATGTGATTTAGTATAATCTCTTGCAATTGAACCTATAATGAAAATTACTTGTAGAATTGGCCTATCTTTACGTTTCTTTAGTATATCACTAACCATTAGAACTTAATAGAAAATAATCCCAATAATTTCAATGATACTTATCTCTAATTTTTCATCAAATTTAGCAAAAACAAACTTACATATTTCAGTTTAGGCCCTGAGAAGGTATTTGTGAAAGTCAAAACTGCCACCAATTCGAAAAACAACTCAATTATCGAGAAGAATCGATAGAGAATCTAGTTGAATCTAGTTTGTTTTTTCATGATACATATTTTTACAAACATAGATAGTTACATTCTGCATGTAACTAGAAAAGTTTTGAGTATGTTGGTGGACGGATATAAGAGTAGAGGAAGACCGAAAACGGTATGGATGGATTATGTGGTAAATGATATGTGTGTAAAAGATGTGAATACTGAGATGACATCATCAGACGAGATCAACAACGAGATCAATCAAGACGAGAATGGAAAAGGAAAACATGTTGTGCCGACCCTACTTAGGTGGGGTAAAGGTAAGAAGATAATGTGATTACATTCGTGTTTGGTGGATGCGTAGAGAGAGGCGTTATTTTCAGATACAACTATCTAAAGTAGCTTTGGTTTAAGAGCATAAGTTTTCAGGTGTTTCTTTGCCAAGTGGTTGTGTCAAAATACATTCTTATGTATTACCTGATCAATGGCATCCTTCCTTGCCCATATCCTGAACTTTGTGGTGGACAGCTCTGACGGACTATCCACGTAACTAAATTTGGAGATGACGTATGCAACCAAATAAGTTGACATCGGCACGGACACTTGAAAGTGGTCCCATATGAAATTTGATTTATCTTTCCTGGAAAAGTCGTATTATTTTATAATTAAAAATATTGATAATTCTCATAATCTCTTATGGTAGGCCTAAACTTCTGTCGAAAAGGAATATTATAATAAAATACCTAAGCGTACCAACTTCAATGATGTTTACTTAAACTCTATCTACTATATTGCAATTTACTCAAGATTTTGAAGGTATACGGTCCCAGCTGACTCCAGATACGGATGCAACGATTCAAAATATATACCAGTAGGTGGCTTCAAATGTACAAACAACTTTTTTTTTCGTGTGCCGGTGTTATTGGCCTTGATATAATTGTTTTTCACGTAGAGAATTATTTTGTCTTTAATTTTACTATAACTTAGTACGAGATGTTGATACAGTACATCAACGTGCGTACCGTTCAACCGATTGCCAAAAAAATTGTGATTTTGATTGGTGGATATATATCCACCAGATTAGATAATGCCCAGTTCCTAATAACTCCACAATTTATTACAAGAAACGCGCGCCAAGTCGGGGGCACAAGTATTAATTTAATAAAAATAAAACTTCTATAAATTGCAATACTTACTTGAACTTATCAGCGATGGTTGTCCATGACCATTGTCCTTCTGCAGGACTGTAAAGTCAAAACATTATATCAAAATGCGTCTATTTCTTGTACAAATTTCGACAACTTCTTATAAATCATTCCCAGAAATATGGAAACAACTTTCACTTACTTATCCTTCGACGAGTATTGCAGGGGCATATTCCCGATAGCTCTGAAACTCTTGTGGTGTCCCAAAATCATATTGAACGTAGCCTTGTACATTGGTTCATCGAAGCAGGGGAACGCTTTTCTGGCGTACGTTGCTTCGAATTGTGTTGATATCAAATATCTGAGGAGAATAGAAATCTTTTAAAAACAAAAAGGTATTTTTGAGTTTTCTATTTACAAAGTTGAAATCTACAAAATAATGATATATATTTGTTTTATTTAGGAAAATATAACATTATCGGCTGACAGAAAACATCCTGAGGAAACCTGAACCTGTGAAATGTCAAAAACATAGAATTGTAGATTTCTCGCGTTTGCAATCACCGCCAGTAAGTCTTGGGCTGATGTGGTGATTATGTCCCCATTACTTCATTTGGGAAGAGGCGTATGGTCCTGCAGTGGGTCTGTTACAGGCTGATGATGATGATGAGTTAATGATAGCGGTAATAAAATTAAATATATAATAGGTTTGATCAGCGGATACTTCAAATAATGGCATACATATAAAAAAATTACTCACTCTTTGGTTTGACTTTTCTGGTCAATATAAGTACTTATATAGGTGCCGTCCAGCCCCATCTTCAGGTTCCCATAGAACGGAATCCTCAGGGTGTAATTCTCACCCGTCTCGAGCTCTCGATCCAGATGGATGGTCAACAAGTTGTAGGTATCGTTCAGTTTAACTTCCTTCACGTTCGGCTCATTTGGACCCTGGACTTTGATGTCATTGTTGGACACGTGGTAGCTTTCTGAGTGGACGACGATTTTTGACACCGCCTCTTTTGCTGATAACTGTAAGTATTGAAAAAATATATATAAATTTTATGTTATTGTATCCATCTAACTATATAAAAACCCAGTGTCATCATTTTTGTCAACGAAGAACTCCGAAACTAATCAACCGATCTTCATGAAAGTTGGCATTTATGTATAAATTGGTTCAAATTGAGCGATAGGATAATTTATATTAATGGCCTCAACACTTTTTAATTACAAATTACATGATTGTCATAGTTGATTATTGTTATTAATTTTAACTTTTATCAGTTGCGACCAGATGGCACTTTAAATCAGTTTGCTGACAGAAAACTGTAGCACCGACTGTTATAGACATGTTGATTATAGACATGGCACCACGTTTTAATTATGAATATTTTTTTCAATAATTGAGAAACAGTAACGCGGGCCGGGTCAACTAGTATATTATATATTCTCTTCTATATTCATTTGACAACTCATTTATGAAAGTTAAAACTCTATCACCGTTTCGGAAAATAAGCAACTCATAGAGGAGAACCGATAACAAACACAGTCTGGTTCATCTTGTCCTTATTAATATTTTTATAACAACTAAAGTAGATATTGTTGTCACATTCCTTTTACAAACATAACCAACCGTAACAAGGTGACAATTGATTATTTTAGATACCTGGCTAATTGATTTTTACGGATCGTTTTTATTTTTATTGGTTACCTTACCTGGTAAGGTCTTAATAACTTCACCGGACTATTAAGGCGAGCGCTTAAGGCACTTAGCCGACTTTATTTTGGCAACTAGCTCAAGGGTGCACGGCACACATCGGCTTGGGTTGTTGCCTGTTTTATGCAATTCGAGACCTATCTTAAACCTAAGCTAAGCTACCTATTCATACGTATCTGAGTTCTTAAAACATGCATATGTACCAAGCATCATGCCTCAATAATTCCTATATGTATTTTGTGTCGGATAAATGCCTTTAGTTTTCTTTTTTCGAACTGACTACGCTATTTGCCTAACAAGGCCTTTACAGCTTTACCGAGCTATGCTTTTACAGCTTCACCAGACTATTCATATAGGATCGACAGCCACGTGCCATTAAAAGACAGCGACCACATGAAATATTCATACGTATCTGAGTTCTTAAAACATGCATATGTACCAAGCATCATGCCTCAATAATTCTGTATTACAGAGACGCGAGATTGGACTTAAACTTTGTACTTATGTAGATGATATGATTTTCGGTTTGGTTGGCACCGACTTCCAATACATCTCTAGGTAGCACACATATTCATATGTTTTATTTCATTTGGTTAATTTGATAAACTATTTATTTTCCGCTTTTTAGTGCCTTATGCGTTTTTGATTGATATTGAAGTCGGTTAATACTTTTTTTTGAAAATTTACTTTTATTAATATCCTAACAATATATTTATGTACAAAAATAAGTATGAAAAGCACGAAGGTCAGAACCGGATGATAAAAAAAAACTTTAATTTATATAAAGTTATAAAATAACCTAAAACTAATGCTGCAAGGGTGTCGTAGATATTAGGCTAACACTCTCCTAAAACTAACAATATGTAAATGTTACCGATGCTACGTTAACATTGACTAATTGTCATCTCGTCCAAGCATTTATATATGAACAATGTGAGTACGGAGGAGTCGGGCTGTCGAACGTTTCCACTAAATTCATGCATCTGTCGTACCGTGGAAATTGCTGATTTGATGATTTGTACACCTGCCGCACCGTGAGACTGGAAACCCGGGCTTCATATACACTATTGGTCAGTAATTATGGTGTGTTGCGATGACGTAACTAACATAAACCTCACATAAACATAAAAGACAAAATGTACTTTGATTACAAAATTTCTTCGTAAACAAAGTTATCGGCTTACTCTCCTGCGTATGCACACCGCATCGCTTTGCCCACTTATCTACGGCAAGAGAACATAAATAGCTGAACGCGTAGTATAAAAATTATAATTTATAATTATTAGAGTTTGATAAAAAAATATACGAAAAAATAACGATAAAGTACTTCGTTACCAGGTACTTGGTAAAGTATTCGTACAAGAATGCGGAGCAGGACGACCTCTGGCAGGAGCTGACTGAAGTGAGCCACCGGCGCGGAGTCCTCAAGCCGGACGTCACCGTCAAAGAGATCATGGACACGTGGACCACGCAAACCGGGTACCCGCTGCTCACCGTCACCAGGGACTACGCTGGCAATTCTCTCACTCTTACACAGGTTAGCTGTATACTTACTACATGCAACAACGTCTAAAAAAACACGCCTTCTTAACCACAAATCACACCGCCGTGCTCTGGTGGTAAATTTTGCTCCCACATACTCGTCGTCATTCTCCTTCGGCAGCGGTTCAAGCCTAGGTCCTTCCCTCGGTGTGAAGTCCTTGAGTATGTTGCCAGCGCGATACAGTAACACTGAAAAATCTCAATTACTAGCTTAACAACATACATGCATACAACACCCCCACATACGTGCACATATATACAAGTAAATACACTTATGGTGGAAGGGTTTTATTTTATTTGCCTTACTCGAACTGAGGTAATTTAGTTTGGCTTAGTTGTTAGATACGAAATACATTTATGAGTTCGTGAGGTATACATGTGAATCTCACTAACTCCTATATGCATGATTAGATCGCTTAGTTTAGCGTAGCTTACTCAGATTCGCCATGTTGCATAACCTAGGCAACATCCCAAGCGGAGATGTGCTATGTACCCTTGAGCTGATTGTCCAATAAAATCGGCTGAGTACCTTAAATACTCGCCTTAGTATTCCTGTGAACATGTAAAGGCTATCAAACTGTAACCTGTAAATCTATCAAACGATCCGGAAAACCGAAGGATTTGATTCTTTCAGACAGATTTTCCTCTTAAGGACGTTAATTACGTCATTGTTAAGAGATAACATGGCCTCTGGTGGTAAACCACAGGCTTAGTGTAGAAAATGAGCCTAGAGGGGGACTGACTGACTTAAGAATTATAGCCACCGGAACACACCTACGTGCTTGGCGACAGATTTTGTACTTGAGGTTCGTAGCTAACCAGATGAGTATTAGGGATACCTCACCACATTATCATGGTTTCACCACGATGTATGAGTCACAATAAGCTTAGGCCCAACTCAGGATACTAGCTGATTAAATATTTGTATAAATAAGCAACCATTGCATTACAAGCGTTTTACTTTCCCGAATATCTATATCCCGATTAGCAATTGCCTGCAACTCTACACGCTCTTTATATGCAATAATTATGTAATAACAAATGACTACACCTTATTTTATGATTTCTAAAATTATTAATACTCGTTTCTGTGGACTATCAATTTGACGGTGACGTAGAATTCATGTACAATACTGGATAATGTAATAAATTTACTTGATGAAAATTATGTAGGGATAAAAATGTATAAGTCTATTATTGACAATCCTTATACAGTATCAATTACGAATTCGATTGAAGTAGGCGTTACTTTGCGGAAATCCAGCATTAAATATTATTGTGGACGTTACTTTGCACTTCCACTTGTAATTGTAATGGCTGCTAGCTACCACGTCTCACTGCAACAAAAACGTTTAATTTGTTTGCGCTACGTGTTCCTGAAAATGTTAATTTTGAGACGTGGCAGCGGCCAACCAATTCTAGACGGAACTGCAAAGCAGAACCGGAGAAATATTCTTGTAGTACCACTGCATGTCAAAAACATATTGAACATGTGTCGACCGTGTTGATTAGATTCAAACCTTTCTTTGGGAACAGGCTTATATAGCCCAATAATCATCAGCCTGTAAGAGACCAACTGCAGAGCCATAGACCTCTTCCCGAAGAAAGCTATGAGTATGAGGTTATTTTTCAAGATCTTAAAATTTTGTACATCTAAAATATGAAGATCATAAAAAAACGAAAAACCTTATGAACGGTAAAATTTTAACTTCGTTCTCGTTGTATAAAAAATGCAAATCTTAGAAAGTTGAACATGTTATATGAACGATTAAATTAGATTTAAATCATTTTGAAATGTAACGACTAATATATTACAAAATTTCGAAAATTATATGTACGGTTTTGTTAATATAGGTTATGCTGACATACTAAAAATATTATTGTTTTTTTTTCAGAAACGCTACCTAGCACTCAGCGCGAAAGCTAGCACCTCTACCTCATGGTGGATCCCGCTGAGGGTCTTAAGTCAACGAGAAGTATCTGCATCAGGCGGCCCCCAGACACCCGCACTTCAGTGGCTCGCAGCTAATGAGGGTTTAACAAGCGAGCACAAGTTCCAACACGACGCCGGAGCTGATGAATGGATACTCTTCAACTCCGATATGATAGGTGAGCCTTTTTTAAATGTTTATACCAGACTAGCAACTCGTCACGGCAACGTACACATTTTTTATGATGTAATTATTTCATCTCGTTGTTTTACTTTATTTAATTACTAGTCCGGTCAAATTAGACTAAAAAATAAGAGTAAAGTTACATAAATTCCCACCAAGCTGAAAATCGGTAAGATTGTTTAAAATATCATTAAAAATAAAATTTGAAAGTTCCCCATCTTTCCCCTGTAAGGAAAATTTTTTATTCAAGGTCAAAGGTAAAAAAATGAGTTTTTCGCGATTTTCAGCAAAACGGTAAGTTTTATCAAAAAATACCTCAGACAAAAATTGTAGATCATAAAATTATCTACAAAAAAATTTATTAATACTTTTTTCTCTACGAGCCACCGTTTTTGAGATATGTCCATATGTCCATTATTTTATTAAAGTAAAAATATATTTAATGGTTTCTGATACTATTACTTATAAATTTCCAATTTTTTAATTAATAATGACAATCTCATAGTTCATTTATTAAAAGGGATTGGGAATGAAACAAAATTTGAATTGTTATTTTTTTTATTCTTTACAAAATCTAAAAGTATTATTCATTTTTTTTGTCTATCTAAATACACATGTACGAATGCTTGGACCCGATTACATTAATAGGCTTAGATTAGAAGACATATACAAATATCTTCCAGAGGAGCTAAGAAGAAAAGTGTCATTTTGAAGTAAACTTCAGAACAATGGTGAAAGTCTAATACTGAATCTTCGTTGGCAATGGCTGTTAACATATCTCTTCAACTAATTTAATATTCATTGATTAATACCGAGACAAAACGCTCCATATCAATTTACTTTTCACTAGCTATATGCTCCAATTGATCACGAATGGATAACTAATTACAATATAATCTGGCATTAGTCAACGATCTGCTTAAAAATAGTAACTGTTTGAAGCGTCAAGCAGCATTTTCACCATTCAATGATTCTATTGTAGATCCTTTATTGGGTAAAGTGTACTTCATTTAAATAAAACACCGTATTGATGATTTCAGCTCCATACCGCGTGAACTACGACGATCGTAATTGGCAGCTCCTGACAAACGTGCTGCTCAGTGATAAATATAAGCAGATTCCCATACCGGGTCGTGTTCAGCTCTTGTCCGATGCCTTCGAACTCGCTTCAACCAACCGCCTCGACTATACCATCGCGCTCAGGTAAAACTGCTTTAATAATATGATGCTTATTTGTTTTACTTGAGTTCGCTGACAGATTATCTAGAAAAAGATCTCCTAAAAGGCTAAGGGAAGTGAAATTTCGTAGCAATATGTATTACAGAGACGCGAGATTGGACTTAAACTTTGTACTTATGTAGATGATATGATTTTCGGTTTGGTTGGCACCGACTTCCAATACATCTCTAGGTAGCACACATATTCATATGTTTTATTTCATTTGGTTAATTTGATAAACTATTTATTTTCCGCTTTTTAGTGCCTTATGCGTTTTTGATTGATATTGAAGTCGGTTAATACTTTTTTTTGAAAATTTACTTTTATTAATATCCTAACAATATATTTATGTACAAAAATAAGTATGAAAAGCACGAAGGTCAGAACCGGATGATAAAAAAAAACTTTAATTTATATAAAGTTATAAAATAACCTAAAACTAATGCTGCAAGGGTGTCGTAGATATTAGGCTAACACTCTCCTAAAACTAACAATATGTAAATGTTACCGATGCTACGTTAACATTGACTAATTGTCATCTCGTCCAAGCATTTATATATGAACAATGTGAGTACGGAGGAGTCGGGCTGTCGAACGTTTCCACTAAATTCATGCATCTGTCGTACCGTGGAAATTGCTGATTTGATGATTTGTACACCTGCCGCACCGTGAGACTGGAAACCCGGGCTTCATATACACTATTGGTCAGTAATTATGGTGTGTTGCGATGACGTAACTAACATAAACCTCACATAAACATAAAAGACAAAATGTACTTTGATTACAAAATTTCTTCGTAAACAAAGTTATCGGCTTACTCTCCTGCGTATGCACACCGCATCGCTTTGCCCACTTATCTACGGCAAGAGAACATAAATAGCTGAACGCGTAGTATAAAAATTATAATTTATAATTATTAGAGTTTGATAAAAAAATATACGAAAAAATAACGATAAAGTACTTCGTTACCAGGTACTTGGTAAAGTATTCGTACAAGAATGCGGAGCAGGACGACCTCTGGCAGGAGCTGACTGAAGTGAGCCACCGGCGCGGAGTCCTCAAGCCGGACGTCACCGTCAAAGAGATCATGGACACGTGGACCACGCAAACCGGGTACCCGCTGCTCACCGTCACCAGGGACTACGCTGGCAATTCTCTCACTCTTACACAGGTTAGCTGTATACTTACTACATGCAACAACGTCTAAAAAAACACGCCTTCTTAACCACAAATCACACCGCCGTGCTCTGGTGGTAAATTTTGCTCCCACATACTCGTCGTCATTCTCCTTCGGCAGCGGTTCAAGCCTAGGTCCTTCCCTCGGTGTGAAGTCCTTGAGTATGTTGCCAGCGCGATACAGTAACACTGAAAAATCTCAATTACTAGCTTAACAACATACATGCATACAACACCCCCACATACGTGCACATATATACAAGTAAATACACTTATGGTGGAAGGGTTTTATTTTATTTGCCTTACTCGAACTGAGGTAATTTAGTTTGGCTTAGTTGTTAGATACGAAATACATTTATGAGTTCGTGAGGTATACATGTGAATCTCACTAACTCCTATATGCATGATTAGATCGCTTAGTTTAGCGTAGCTTACTCAGATTCGCCATGTTGCATAACCTAGGCAACATCCCAAGCGGAGATGTGCTATGTACCCTTGAGCTGATTGTCCAATAAAATCGGCTGAGTACCTTAAATACTCGCCTTAGTATTCCTGTGAACATGTAAAGGCTATCAAACTGTAACCTGTAAATCTATCAAACGATCCGGAAAACCGAAGGATTTGATTCTTTCAGACAGATTTTCCTCTTAAGGACGTTAATTACGTCATTGTTAAGAGATAACATGGCCTCTGGTGGTAAACCACAGGCTTAGTGTAGAAAATGAGCCTAGAGGGGGACTGACTGACTTAAGAATTATAGCCACCGGAACACACCTACGTGCTTGGCGACAGATTTTGTACTTGAGGTTCGTAGCTAACCAGATGAGTATTAGGGATACCTCACCACATTATCATGGTTTCACCACGATGTATGAGTCACAATAAGCTTAGGCCCAACTCAGGATACTAGCTGATTAAATATTTGTATAAATAAGCAACCATTGCATTACAAGCGTTTTACTTTCCCGAATATCTATATCCCGATTAGCAATTGCCTGCAACTCTACACGCTCTTTATATGCAATAATTATGTAATAACAAATGACTACACCTTATTTTATGATTTCTAAAATTATTAATACTCGTTTCTGTGGACTATCAATTTGACGGTGACGTAGAATTCATGTACAATACTGGATAATGTAATAAATTTACTTGATGAAAATTATGTAGGGATAAAAATGTATAAGTCTATTATTGACAATCCTTATACAGTATCAATTACGAATTCGATTGAAGTAGGCGTTACTTTGCGGAAATCCAGCATTAAATATTATTGTGGACGTTACTTTGCACTTCCACTTGTAATTGTAATGGCTGCTAGCTACCACGTCTCACTGCAACAAAAACGTTTAATTTGTTTGCGCTACGTGTTCCTGAAAATGTTAATTTTGAGACGTGGCAGCGGCCAACCAATTCTAGACGGAACTGCAAAGTAACGTTCATTATAATATCTGTTGCGAAGTAATATCTGCTTCACGCGTATAAACCTTTTTTAAATCTAGAATAATTATTAATATTTTAAAGCTTATAAATTTCGAAATGACATATATACTTTCTAAATATATACGACATTTTCTTACGTCTTATTGTTGATCAGTAGTCATGTAACAAATATACCCAACTGCAGAGCCATAGACCTCTTCCCGAAGAAAGCTATGAGTATGATCACTTCACGCCAGTCCCCAACATATTGCCGATTTCAATTTCTGAGACATTTTTCAGGTTCAGGTTTCCTCACGATGTTTTTTTTCACCGTCAGCCAATAATGTTACCAATGTACGTGAATTCCGAAAAAACCCTTGGATCGTGCCGGGATTCGAGTCTGCGGACATTAGGCTGATATTTTTATAATATTATACACCATCCTCTTTTATTTTCCTATTGACTCACCCCTTTGTGTGTAAAGATGAAGCAGGGAGACAATCTAAAAATCTCTGATGTACCTAATTTAAATTATTAATAAAAGCGTAAATGGGGCTGGTTTCATACAAATTAGGCCGTAAACAGTACTTTATTATATCAATTTCAAATGGCAAATCTCCATTGTTTCCAGGTGTCAGTCCCGATCAACGACCCAAAACTCATATCCCAGATATTCGACAACATCTCGTATCAGAAAGGGTCCGCTCTCATACGTACAATGACGCTGTTCCTGGGTGTCGAAGTATTTAGAGAGGCGATTAACAAGTGAGAACTGTTTTATTAATATCCTAACAATATATTTCTGTACAAAAATAAGTAGGAAAAGCACGAAGATCAAAGCCGGATGATTAAAAAAAACAAATTACTTTAATTTATATAAAGTTATAAAATAAAACTTAGAGTTTAATAAAATATACGAAAGAAAACAATAAAGTACTTCATTACCAGGTACTTGGTAAAGTATTCGTACAAGAACGCGGAGCAGGACGACCTCTGGCAGGAGCTGACTGAAGTGAGCCACCGGCGCGGAGTCCTCAAGCCGGACGTCACCGTCAAAGAGATCATGGACACGTGGACCACGCAAACCGGGTACCCGCTGCTTACCGTCACCAGGGACTACGCTGGCAACGCTCTCACCCTTACACAGGTTAGCTATATACGTACTACATGCAACAACGTCTAAGAACATAATTTTTTATAAATAAAATAATTCATTTAAAACCATTTTATTTTTTCTATTGCAAAGAATTCCATTTTATATAACCATTATGATATTGAGATTTCACCGTAAACAATAAAAAACAAAGATAAACGTAGACTTATGACTTGGAACTTCCACAATTATCGCTATCTTTATCATACAGTCAGTGTTGCGCTATAGCTAAGTTATTCTATACATATTATTTTTCATTTACCCTTTTTTATGTCTAAATAAAATAATATTAAAATTACACCTATCTTAACATGGTTTGAACATACTTTGCATCGGCCGAAGGAGTGGAAGAGAGATAGATGCGCACAAGCCGAACGCTTAGGTCGATCGCGCCTCTGTATCGATTATTCCGCGCTCTCGCTTGCACGCTCGGCTCAAGCGGAACGTGACAATGAGTCATGCTTTCACGTGCGTGCAGCCGGGGTTCATCGATATATAAGACGTTATTACGTTAAAATACATTGCTAATAGTTAACAATTTAGCTTATCGAGGTTTCTTAAACTAGCGTAATTCGTAATTTATACATAAGGTTCATATTAAGATAAAAACATAGGTAAAATAAAGTAAATTTTCAAAAAAAGTATTAACCGACTTCAATATCAATTAATCAAAAACCTATAAGGCACTAAAGGCGGAAAATAAATAGTTTATCAAATTAACCAAATTAAATAAAATATATGAATATGTGTGCTACCTAGAGATGTACTGGAAGTCAGTAACAACCAAAATTTTTGTATTACAGAGACGCGAGATTGGACTTAAACTTTGTACTTATGTAGATGATATGATTTTCGGTTTGGTTGGCACCGACTTCCAATACATCTCTAGGTAGCACACATATTCATATGTTTTATTTCATTTGGTTAATTTGATAAACTATTTATTTTCCGCTTTTTAGTGCCTTATGCGTTTTTGATTGATATTGAAGTCGGTTAATACTTTTTTTTGAAAATTTACTTTTATTAATATCCTAACAATATATTTATGTACAAAAATAAGTATGAAAAGCACGAAGGTCAGAACCGGATGATAAAAAAAAACTTTAATTTATATAAAGTTATAAAATAACCTAAAACTAATGCTGCAAGGGTGTCGTAGATATTAGGCTAACACTCTCCTAAAACTAACAATATGTAAATGTTACCGATGCTACGTTAACATTGACTAATTGTCATCTCGTCCAAGCATTTATATATGAACAATGTGAGTACGGAGGAGTCGGGCTGTCGAACGTTTCCACTAAATTCATGCATCTGTCGTACCGTGGAAATTGCTGATTTGATGATTTGTACACCTGCCGCACCGTGAGACTGGAAACCCGGGCTTCATATACACTATTGGTCAGTAATTATGGTGTGTTGCGATGACGTAACTAACATAAACCTCACATAAACATAAAAGACAAAATGTACTTTGATTACAAAATTTCTTCGTAAACAAAGTTATCGGCTTACTCTCCTGCGTATGCACACCGCATCGCTTTGCCCACTTATCTACGGCAAGAGAACATAAATAGCTGAACGCGTAGTATAAAAATTATAATTTATAATTATTAGAGTTTGATAAAAAAATATACGAAAAAATAACGATAAAGTACTTCGTTACCAGGTACTTGGTAAAGTATTCGTACAAGAATGCGGAGCAGGACGACCTCTGGCAGGAGCTGACTGAAGTGAGCCACCGGCGCGGAGTCCTCAAGCCGGACGTCACCGTCAAAGAGATCATGGACACGTGGACCACGCAAACCGGGTACCCGCTGCTCACCGTCACCAGGGACTACGCTGGCAATTCTCTCACTCTTACACAGGTTAGCTGTATACTTACTACATGCAACAACGTCTAAAAAAACACGCCTTCTTAACCACAAATCACACCGCCGTGCTCTGGTGGTAAATTTTGCTCCCACATACTCGTCGTCATTCTCCTTCGGCAGCGGTTCAAGCCTAGGTCCTTCCCTCGGTGTGAAGTCCTTGAGTATGTTGCCAGCGCGATACAGTAACACTGAAAAATCTCAATTACTAGCTTAACAACATACATGCATACAACACCCCCACATACGTGCACATATATACAAGTAAATACACTTATGGTGGAAGGGTTTTATTTTATTTGCCTTACTCGAACTGAGGTAATTTAGTTTGGCTTAGTTGTTAGATACGAAATACATTTATGAGTTCGTGAGGTATACATGTGAATCTCACTAACTCCTATATGCATGATTAGATCGCTTAGTTTAGCGTAGCTTACTCAGATTCGCCATGTTGCATAACCTAGGCAACATCCCAAGCGGAGATGTGCTATGTACCCTTGAGCTGATTGTCCAATAAAATCGGCTGAGTACCTTAAATACTCGCCTTAGTATTCCTGTGAACATGTAAAGGCTATCAAACTGTAACCTGTAAATCTATCAAACGATCCGGAAAACCGAAGGATTTGATTCTTTCAGACAGATTTTCCTCTTAAGGACGTTAATTACGTCATTGTTAAGAGATAACATGGCCTCTGGTGGTAAACCACAGGCTTAGTGTAGAAAATGAGCCTAGAGGGGGACTGACTGACTTAAGAATTATAGCCACCGGAACACACCTACGTGCTTGGCGACAGATTTTGTACTTGAGGTTCGTAGCTAACCAGATGAGTATTAGGGATACCTCACCACATTATCATGGTTTCACCACGATGTATGAGTCACAATAAGCTTAGGCCCAACTCAGGATACTAGCTGATTAAATATTTGTATAAATAAGCAACCATTGCATTACAAGCGTTTTACTTTCCCGAATATCTATATCCCGATTAGCAATTGCCTGCAACTCTACACGCTCTTTATATGCAATAATTATGTAATAACAAATGACTACACCTTATTTTATGATTTCTAAAATTATTAATACTCGTTTCTGTGGACTATCAATTTGACGGTGACGTAGAATTCATGTACAATACTGGATAATGTAATAAATTTACTTGATGAAAATTATGTAGGGATAAAAATGTATAAGTCTATTATTGACAATCCTTATACAGTATCAATTACGAATTCGATTGAAGTAGGCGTTACTTTGCGGAAATCCAGCATTAAATATTATTGTGGACGTTACTTTGCACTTCCACTTGTAATTGTAATGGCTGCTAGCTACCACGTCTCACTGCAACAAAAACGTTTAATT
This sequence comes from Antheraea pernyi, assembly GCA_015888305.1. Taxonomy (NCBI): domain Eukaryota; kingdom Metazoa; phylum Arthropoda; class Insecta; order Lepidoptera; family Saturniidae; genus Antheraea; species Antheraea pernyi. The sequence continues at coordinate 161,903 of MU159436.1, read as the reverse complement.
TGTTTGCGCTACGTGTTCCTGAAAATGTTAATTTTGAGACGTGGCAGCGGCCAACCAATTCTAGACGGAACTGCAAAGTAACGTTCATTATAATATCTGTTGCGAAGTAATATCTGCTTCACGCGTATAAACCTTTTTTAAATCTAGAATAATTATTAATATTTTAAAGCTTATAAATTTCGAAATGACATATATACTTTCTAAATATATACGACATTTTCTTACGTCTTATTGTTGATCAGTAGTCATGTAACAAATATACGTGTCGTTAAATTTCAAAATAACCTAAATCAAATTTTAGGCGTTCCTAATATTTTAGGTTATTTTTCAAGATCTTAAAATTTTGTACATCTAAAATATGAAGATCATAAAAAAACGAAAAACCTTATGAACGGTAAAATTTTAACTTCGTTCTCGTTGTATAAAAAATGCAAATCTTAGAAAGTTGAACATGTTATATGAACGATTAAATTAGATTTAAATCATTTTGAAATGTAACGACTCATATATTACAAAATTTCGAAAATTATATGTACGGTTTTGTTAATATAGGTTATGCTGACATACTAAAAATATTATTGTTTTTTTTTCAGAAACGCTACCTAGCACTCAGCGCGAAAGCTAGCACCTCTACTGACTCACCCCTTTGTGTGTAAAGATGAAGCAGGGAGACAATCTAAAAATCTCTGATGTACCTAATTTAAATTATTAATAAAAGCGTAAATGGGGCTGGTTTCATACAAATTAGGCCGTAAACAGTACTTTATTATATCAATTTCAAATGGCAAATCTCCATTGTTTCCAGGTGTCAGTCCCGATCAACGACCCAAAACTCATATCCCAGATATTCGACAACATCTCGTATCAGAAAGGGTCCGCTCTCATACGTACAATGACGCTGTTCCTGGGTGTCGAAGTATTTAGAGAGGCGATTAACAAGTGAGAACTGTTTTATTAATATCCTAACAATATATTTCTGTACAAAAATAAGTAGGAAAAGCACGAAGATCAAAGCCGGATGATTAAAAAAAACAAATTACTTTAATTTATATAAAGTTATAAAATAAAACTTAGAGTTTAATAAAATATACGAAAGAAAACAATAAAGTACTTCATTACCAGGTACTTGGTAAAGTATTCGTACAAGAACGCGGAGCAGGACGACCTCTGGCAGGAGCTGACTGAAGTGAGCCACCGGCGCGGAGTCCTCAAGCCGGACGTCACCGTCAAAGAGATCATGGACACGTGGACCACGCAAACCGGGTACCCGCTGCTTACCGTCACCAGGGACTACGCTGGCAACGCTCTCACCCTTACACAGGTTAGCTATATACGTACTACATGCAACAACGTCTAAGAACATAATTTTTTATAAATAAAATAATTCATTTAAAACCATTTTATTTTTTCTATTGCAAAGAATTCCATTTTATATAACCATTATGATATTGAGATTTCACCGTAAACAATAAAAAACAAAGATAAACGTAGACTTATGACTTGGAACTTCCACAATTATCGCTATCTTTATCATACAGTCAGTGTTGCGCTATAGCTAAGTTATTCTATACATATTATTTTTCATTTACCCTTTTTTATGTCTAAATAAAATAATATTAAAATTACACCTATCTTAACATGGTTTGAACATACTTATTTTATTTAAAAAAATTGCATCTGACACATTATTGTTAAGAACAAAAATGTTTGACAATAATAATTTCATGTTTTAGTAGCGTTTCAAAGTTAGTGAAAAACAAAACATTCTAAAATTATATAAAATTCAATATTTTTGCCTGTAAAGATGCGATATGCACTAATAAATGCAACGTTTACCGGCAGCCAGGTAGCCCGCACGTTTTTTCGGAAGAACATAAAGATATATAAAAACTGGCTTATTGAAATTTTCTGTCCAAACCGCTAGCTGTTAGAAGAATAGTTCCAGGCAAGTGACAGTTGACGCGTTGTACTCATATCTTTTTAATATTTATATTTTTCTTTAATACAATGGAGTGTGAAAAGTTATAAGATGAAAATAGTTATGATATCATTCAATGTTTAATTTATCATTATTTATTTTATGAAAATATTTTATCGTTTAATTTACAATTGAACTCTATCAACTTGATATTTTATAATGTAAACTATACTGATTGTATAGTAAACATCTACAAAAAAGGGAAAAGAACTTCGTTTCAACCGGGGGCCCATAGACCCCTCAAGGTTTTTTAGATTACCGCCAATATATGTAGATTAGTTTTTATTTTCATTGAACTCGGTAAATTATGCTATGAACGGGTTGTAGGCTTATTTTAAAAGATTTCTCACATACCATCTGGGTATATGTTTGAGTGAGTCCCTTAATAGTTTGGATTTACAATTGGAAACGATAGGTGTGGCTGCAATCGGGTTTTAGGTTTATTAACATTTTTCGCATTTAATAATATAATTGAAACCGATGATAATCGATTTGATGCGGACGAAGTTGCACGGGTCAGCTAGTTATTAATATTTTTAAGGCTTATCAATTTCGAAATGACTTATATATACTTCCTAAATATATAAAATATTTTATTACGTCTTATTGTTATCAGTAGCCTTTGTAACAAATAAACGCGTCGTTAATTTTCAAAATAAGCTAAATCTAATTTTAGCCGTTCCTAATATTTTAGGTTATTTTTCAAGATCTTCAAATTTTGTACATGTGAAATATGAAGATCATAAAAAAAACGAAAAACCTTATGAACGGTAAAATTTGAACTTCGATCTCGTTGTATAAAAAACGCAAATATTAGAAAGTTGAACATGTTATATGAACGATTAAAATGAGATTCAAATCATTTTGAAATGTACCGACTCATATATTACAAAATTTTGAAAATTATATGTACAGATTTGTTAATATTGGTTATGCTGACGTATTAAAAATATTATTGTTTTTTTTTTCAGAAACGCTACCTAGCACTCAGCGCGAAAGCTAGCACCTCTACCTCATGGTGGATCCCGCTGAGGGTCTTAAGTCAACGAGAAGCATCTGCATCAGGCGGCCCCCCGACACCCGCACTTCAGTGGCTCGCAGCTAATGAGGGCTTAACAAGCGAGCACAAGTTCCAACACGACGCCGGAGCTGATGAATGGATACTCTTCAACTCCGATATGATAGGTGAGCCTTTTTTAAATGTTTATACCAGACTAGCAACTCGTCACGGCAACGTACACATTTTTTATGATGTAATTATTTCATCTCGTTGTTTTACTTTATTTAATTACAATGTAAGTTTATTTTATCGTTTCTAAGGATATTGATAATTTTTTAGTAAGGTATCAATTTATTATTATAATTCCCGTATACAAGAGTTTACCAAAATAGCTTGAGATAAAAAAAATCTTTAATATGTTTTTAATTTATTGGTTTTGGAATTACATAGTTCCCGTGTACAAAATTTTATTATAAATATAACCATGCCCATGGCGCATGCTTTTTGTGGAGTATTTTTTAAATCCATTATTTTATTAAAGTAAAAATATATTTAATGGTTTCTGATACTATTACTTATAAATTTCCAATTTTTTAATTAATAATGACAATCTCATAGTTCATTTATTAAAAGGGATTGGGAATGAAACAAAATTTGAATTGTTATTTTTTTTATTCTTTACAAAATCTAAAAGTATTATTCATTTTTTTTGTCTATCTAAATACACATGTACGAATGCTTGGACCCGATTACATTAATAGGCTTAGATTAGAAGACATATACAAATATCTTCCAGAGGAGCTAAGAAGAAAAGTGTCATTTTGAAGTAAACTTCAGAACAATGGTGAAAGTCTAATACTGAATCTTCGTTGGCAATGGCTGTTAACATATCTCTTCAACTAATTTAATATTCATTGATTAATACCGAGACAAAACGCTCCATATCAATTTACTTTTCACTAGCTATATGCTCCAATTGATCACGAATGGATAACTAATTACAATATAATCTGGCATTAGTCAACGATCTGCTTAAAAATAGTAACTGTTTGAAGCGTCAAGCAGCATTTTCACCATTCAATGATTCTATTGTAGATCCTTTATTGGGTAAAGTGTACTTCATTTAAATAAAACACCGTATTGATGATTTCAGCTCCATACCGCGTGAACTACGACGATCGTAATTGGCAGCTCCTGACAAACGTGCTGCTCAGTGATAAATATAAGCAGATTCCCATACCGGGTCGTGTTCAGCTCTTGTCCGATGCCTTCGAACTCGCCTCAACCAACCGCCTCGACTATACCATCGCGCTCAGGTAAAACTGCTTTAATAATATGATGCTTATTTGTTTTACTTGAGTTCGCTGACAGATTATCTAGAAAAAGATCTCCTAAAAGGCTAAGGAAAGTGAAATTTCGTAGCAATATAATATCGGCTGAGATGCAGAAAAACAGGTCGTGCTCGATTTATGAAGTCAGTTGATCCTTGGGTTCCTAAATTCCAGATATATATTTAAACGCAGGACTTATACGATACGGCCAATAATAGAGATACATCCATAGCGCTTTAAAAGGATAACGGTTTAGGAATAGCGTTTTCGAACGACGCTTTGTTTGTCCTAAGTTAGAATTGTTTAATAAGAAAGGAAAATATCATGATGAAACCATAGTATGGCCTTATACCCTAGAGCCTTCTCTAATGGTTTTTTTTTTCGAACTGACTAAGCTATTGACCAAGCAAGATCTCAACAGCTTCACCGGACTACGCCTTCTCTAATGGCTTTGCTGCTACACTCTTGACTACACACACCCTTGACTTAAAATCTATCACCAAGCTCATATATGTATCATTCAGCAGCCGCTCCTCTACACGCTCCAACGATAAAAACTACAACAAAAAATGGTGCCGAAAGCGGTTTCACTCCTCTTTAGGTTATTAAATTCGAAATCTTTAAGCCTATTTATTTATAATGTGTTGTATCCAGACCTTAATATTTGAAATAACATCATAACAGTGAAGACTTTCCCTCCCAATGGCCTTCAGAATAATTTTTCAAGAGCAGGTATCTTTGGGCCGTTTGTCAACGAAATCTGATAATATATTTTCCAGACTGGCAAGTTATCTACAGCGGGAATACGATTTCCTTCCACTTTCTACCGCACTAAAGGCTCTATCCAAGATTGAAAACGTGTTAAAACGGACCCCAGATTACGGTGCTTTCCAGAAATACACAAGGAAACTAATCGGAAGCACATACGCGAAGACTGGGGGACTAGCAGCCATGAAGATTATAAACGGAAACGATTTGATGAGCGTCAAGATGCAGGTGATTGCATTTTGTCTATTACTTTTTAAATTGTTTATGTCTTCACTTGCCATATTTTACTACCTAGCACGACACTTCATCATGTAATATCATATGTGTTTGTGCCATTATTGTATAAAAAATGGTATTCGGTCATAGATTAAATTGAACGTCACCAAGGCAGAAAAGATTCAGCAACAGACAATACATGTAAGATTTGTGTCACCAGGTTCTGCTGAGCCGTTGGGCGTGCCGCATGAAAGTGCCTGGCTGTGAAGAAAATGCTATGCAGCTCTTCGATCAGTGGATGAATACTCCTAACCCTGATGAGAACAATCCGTACGTGAATCCTTTAATATGATTTTATAAATGTCTTAAGTCCTTTTGAAACTTCCGGGAACGCACTATTTTTCAGGTCTTTATTTGTTTTTTTTTGTATTCCTTGCCAGCTTAATGACTGCAGAATCATTCATATTTTCTGTTGTGAATATATAATTTTCTAAGGATTACTTACCTTCAAATAAATAGCTTCAACTTTATTAAATACTTCTTAACACTGAAAAGGTACGGACTAAATAGATCATATACGATGTATTCTACTGTAATTTTCAAATGTAGCAATCTGCAGCTGAGTTTAGATACCATCGTAGTACAGTTAGATATTTATTGTAGAACAGGTAGCTGACAATGTGCATGATTTGATAATCAAAGCAAGAATATCGCTTGCCATTTTTTGTTCAAATCAAAAAGCAATATCCCGTATTAAGCTACGGATTATACTATCCAAGTATATCCATTGGATATACTATCCAAGCGAGATAAGCTATACATGTTTATATTGGTGTAGCATATATGCGTACCTTCACATGTCTCGATTCTAGTAATTTTGGCTAAGGTTAACTAATTAAAAAACAAGGATCCCTTACAGGTGCTATGTTCGTTGTGTGTGGGTGTAAGGTACAAAATGGTACGTGTTGTTACCAAGTGTGGGTGTTTTAGGGTGGATTAGGCAATTAGGGTTTGAATATATTGCTGTAGTAGCTACACAGTATATTATGTAACGGACGTGCTGGAAGACTGGAGGCTGGACTCCAGGGGATCGAACATAGCTTTGAGATGTGATATCGGAATATCGTTTACCTCAAATTTCCATCGTATTTATATAAATCTCTCCGATAGTAGCCAATAAACGTTATAATGATATGATATATCACTACATAATAAAAGGAAGTCCTCTGCCACTTCTGTCTGTCTATCTGTTCGCGGTAAATTCAAAAACTACTGAATGGTTTTTCATGCGGTTTTCAGATGTGATATCGGAATATCGTTTTCCTCAAATTTCCATCGTATTTATATAAATCTCTCCGATAGTAGCCCATAAACGTTATAATGATATGATATTACACTACATAATAAAAGGAAGGCGTCTGCCACGTCTGTCTGTCTGTCTGTTCGCGATAAATTCAAAAACTACTGAATGGATTTTCATGCGGTTTTCATCAGTAAGTAAAGTTAACAAAGGTTTAGGTTTATAATTTGACAATTTAGATACATCCATAACGCTTTGAAGGGATAACGGTTAAGGAATAGCGTTTTCGAACGACGCTTTGTTTGTCCTAAGTTAGAATTGTTTAATAAGAAAGGAAAATATCATGATGAAACCATAGTATGGCCTTATACCCTAGAGCCTTCTCTAATGGTTTTTTTTTTCTAACTGACTAAGCTATTGACCAAGCAAGATCTCAACAGCTTCACCGGACTACGCCTTCTCTAATGGCTTTGCTGCTACACTCTTGACTACACACACCCTTGACTTAAAATCTATCACCAAGCTCATATGTGTATCATACAGCAGCCGCTCCTCTACACGCTCCAACGCTAAAAACTACAACAAAAAATGGTGCCAAAAGAGGTTTCACTCCTCTTTAGGTTATTAAATTCGAAATCTTTAAGCCTATTTATTTATAATGTGTTGTATCCAGACCTTAATATTTGAAATAACTTCATAACAGTGAAGACTTTCCCTCCCAATGGCCTTCAGAATAATTTTTCAAGAGCAGGTATCTTTGGGCCGTTTGTCAACGAAATCTGATAATATATTTTCCAGACTGGCAAGTTATCTACAGCGGGAATACGATTTCCTTCCACTTTCTACCGCGCTGAAGGCTCTATCCAAGATCGAAAACGTGTTAAAACGGACCCCAGATTACGGTGCTTTCCAGAAATACACAAGGAAACTAATCGGAAGCACATACGCGAAGACTGGGGGACTAGCAGCCATGAAGATTATAAACGGAAACGATTTGATGAGCGTCAAGATGCAGGTGATTGCATTTTGTCTATTACTTTTTAAATTGTTTATGTCTTCACTTGCCATATTTTACTACCTAGCACGACACTTCATCATGTAATATCATATGTGTTTGTGCCATTATTGTATAAAAAATGGTATTCGGTCATAGATTAAATTGAACGTCACCAAGGCAGAAAAGATTCAGCAACAGACAATACATGTAAGATTTGTGTCACCAGGTTCTGCTGAGCCGTTGGGCGTGCCGCATGAAAGTGCCTGGCTGTGAAGAAAATGCTATGCAGCTCTTCGATCAGTGGATGAATACTCCTAACCCTGATGAGAACAATCCGTAAGTGAATCCTTTAATATGATTTTATAAATGTCTTAAGTCCTTTTGAAACTTCCGGGAACGCACTATTTTTCAGGTCTTTATTTGTTTTTTTTTTGTATTCCTTGCCAGCTTAATGACTGCAGAATCATTCATATTTTCTGTTGTGAATATATAATTTTCTAAGGATTACTTACCTTCAAATAAATAGCTTCAACTTTATTAAATACTTCTTAACACTGAAAAGGTTCGGACTAAATAGATCATATACGATGTATTCTACAGTAATTTTCAAATGTAGCAATCTGCAGCTGAGTTTAGATACCATCGTAGTACAGTTAGATATTTATTGTAGAACAGGTAGATGACAATGTGCATGATTTGATAATCAAAGCAAGAATATCGCTTGCCATTTTTTGTTCAAATCAAAAAGCAATATCCCGTATTAAGCTACGGATTATACTATCCAAGTATATCCATTGGATATACTATCCAAGCGAGATAAGCTATACATATTTATATTGGTGTAGCATATATGCGTACCTTCACATGTCTCGATTCTAGTAATTTTGGCTAAGGTTAACTAATTAAAAAACAAGGATCCCTTACAGGTGCTATGTTCGTTGTGTGTGGGTGTAAGGTACAAAATGGTACGTGTTGTTACCAAGTGTGGGTGTTTTAGGGTGGATTAGGCAATTAGGGTTTGAATATATTGCTGTAGTAGCTACACAGTATATTATGTAACGGACGTGCTGGAAGACTGGAGGCTGGACTCCAGGGGATCGAACATAGCTTTGAGATGTGATATCGGAATATCGTTTACCTCAAATTTCCATCGTATTTATATAAATCTCTCCGATAGTAGCCAATAAACGTTATAATGATATGATATATCACTACATAATAAAAGGAAGTCCTCTGCCACTTCTGTCTGTCTATCTGTTCGCGGTAAATTCAAAAACTACTGAATGGTTTTTCATGCGGTTTTCACCAGTAAGTAAAGTTAACAAAGGTTTAGGTTTATAATTTGACAATTTTTTTTTATCAGAGCGAGACAACGTCTGCAAGGCCTACTAGTTTTAACTAAAATAACCTAACCTTTATTGTGAATTTACTTAATGTAGAAGAAGAATCTGTCGCAAGATACGAGTATGTTAAGCATGATCGAAAATAAATTAGAATTTTTTTTTTTATCAGAGCGAGACAACGTCTGCAAGGCCTACTAGTTTTAACTAAAATAACCTAACCTTTATTGTGAATTTACTTAATGTAGAAGAAGAATCTGTCGCAAGATACGAGTATGTTAAGCATGATCGAAAATAAATTAGAATTGTATTGTATAAATGGTTACTTTTCAGAATTCCTCTGGACCTGCGTCCGGGAGTGTACTGCGTGGGCGTGGCGCGCGGCAGCGTGCGGCACTGGCGGTTCCTGCTCGCGCGCAAGCAGCGCACCAACGTCGCGAGCGCGCGCGCCGCTATGCTCAGCGCGCTCACCTGCTCTAAGGATGTCTGGATCTTGAACCAGTAAGCACCCTCTTCTATTTTATTATTACCTATCAATTTCATAACAATACTCTCTATAGCTTCACTTAATATTAATGCTAATGTTTACTCAGACGATAAATAGGTATACGAAGATTGTGTAACGTATTTTGTATAAATTTTCCTATATTCTAACCTAAATAACGAATAATAAACTCTATTTAAGGTACCTGGAATGGACGATCACTGACAACCCGGAGGTGCGGCGTCAGGATGCCCCATCAGTCCTAATTAATATTATACAAAACAGTGTCGGTTACTACGTCGCCAAGGACTTTGTCTACAATCGCATTGAGGAACTTTATAAGGCGTATGTATATTGTATATCAGAGTTTATCCTTTAACGATTCATGAATGCGATCATGGAAGGCTTTATAATGTATAAGATATTATTTCTCAAGCTATTGCTGAGTATATGCATCATATACATGCACTATTTTACCAAGTCTTCAGTCTTACGCGAACAATCGATTTATCATATCTTTGTTGAATTGTAAGCCCAAATAATCTCTGTCTACTGAGAAAACTATTTGGAATATAATTTGGCTAATAAAAGATGTAAAGGGGTCACCCACGGTTCGTGCTAAATACATTTATAAGAAAATCTGAACTCCATGCATTTTTATAAACTAGAGATTTGCGAATACCTACTATTCGGATTGGCTCGAAAAATGGGAGCTATTGGAATAATTTTAACTATTCTTCAATCATTGTCAATATAATTATTAAATCAATACTGGGAATTGCTTTTTTTTGGCGCTCTCACTGACCGAAAGAAACGCAACAATGCAAGCACTGTTACTTCACGTCGGTGTGTCTGTGTGTCGGGAGGTAGTACCCCGAGCGAGCCGACACATTCATGCTGAAGCCAGTAATAGCTTCAGCGTGCCTCTACCTACTACGTGATTGTTGAATAATTCGTAAATACGACTACTCAGAGAGATCTGTTATATTCTTATATATTGAGAGACGATGCCAATATAAATAACAATATATTTAAGTGTCATAAATTAAGGACATTTACTATATTTAAACCGTTACTCCCGTAATTGGTTGAATTATCAGTATACAATAATTAACTTTGGCCCACAGATTCAACGGTCAAGGCCGACGTCTCGGACAGATAATCAATGCCCTTTTGAATGAATTTACAACGCAACGCGAACTGGATGAGGTAATGGAATGTGTAGTTTTTATTTTTTTACTAGTTTTAGCGTTTGATCACAACGTCATTTGCTATGATGTGGTGATTTGGCCTAAGATGAGAACATGTTAGATTTATTAGAAGACTGACTATCAAATGGTGTTGGTGTAACACACCTATAGGTTGCTCGCTAGGTTGTTTAGCGACAGATTTTCATCTTGAGGATGCTAGTTAATCAGACAGAAACAACAGAATTATGTGAAATTGTAACTCATCAGGATATACAGTTTGCTACCTACCATAATGGGGCGAAACAGATTCGCATAAGCGTATATCGCGACAGTCTGGCAGCAGTCATAAGCTAATTACTACCACAAAACTCTTTATGAGTCAAATCGGTCTATTGAAAGATGGATATCATGTCTGACCTTCTCTTAATCCAGCTTGACTAGGAAAGGAGTCATGAATGTACTTTTTTGTTCAACCATCTGTCCATGGTTTTTAAATGGCGTTTTCATCTAAGTCTAATTATTTATATTCAGCCCTTTTTTATTGGGCCCCTGTACTCATAACAATGGTCACTTAAGAGGGGTTTCAGGTTAAACAAATGCTTGACATCATATTGATATCCAATGCTCATATCAACTGACTTCGAGTATAACATGTATCCCCGTTATAAAAAATATAGTCTCTCTTAAAATTACACATTTTAGGAAATCAACATTTTTATTGGAATGATAATTTAAAAAAAAACGTTAATTATTATGCAGTAAAAATCAGAGAACATATTCAGAAGGAACATATAATAGTAAACTAACATGATGTACCTGCAAAATTACATTATTAATGTCATTATATTTTATAAAACGAAGTCCTCCGCCTCTATCTGTCTGCCTGTTCGCGATAAACTCAAAAACTATTAAACAGATTTTCATTAATAGATAGAGTGGTTCTCGAGGAAGATTTGGGTACATAATTTGTCGAGATTTTTGTACGTTGGTTGAAATGTAACGATAATTCTTGAAAGTGTCGGAAAAAAGTTAACCCGCCGGGTAGCTTTAGTCGAATACGCCGCCTAATCCCTTTGGGATATAACAAAATAATTGAACGACATGGACGAAGTCACCGGTCTCTGCTAGTTCGTAATATTTTAATTGTTTTTACCTGTGTTATTTTACGTAATTGCAGTTCATGTCGTGGTACGAAGACAACGCAAAGTACCTGAAGGAATCGACGCTGATCATCAGTCAGGGCATAGAGAAGGCGAAAGTGAACCTCGACTGGGTCAACAACAACAAGAAGTTAGTCGTCGACAAACTGAGGGAGTTCTCCATGTAAGGATATGAAATTCATTGCGTTTCTCCGCTCTGTAGTTTTCTCTTTATATGAGAGTTGAAGGAGGATTTAATTGTAATTTTGATTGCGAACTATTTCTTAATTCAGAAATAGTAATGTTGTTTTTTCTATTATTATTTGACATATTTGTTTTTGTGAAAAAGCTAACCTCAAACAATTTAAACAATATTGCATAATTTACAAAATTTGACTTTTTGATTAAAGAAGTTACTTTGGCGTTAGTAACTTTAAAGGCGTTACTTTGCGGAAATCCATCATTATATATTATAGTAGACGTTACTTTGCACTTTCGCCTGGAACTGGTTGGCCACTAACATATGTTTTAGTAAAAAAACGCTTTTTGTTACAGTAAGACGTAGTAGTGGTCTATCATTTCCAGGCGGAAGTGCAAAGTAACTTCCACTCTAATATTTGACTTGTAAATCCTCTGACAACTGAGAGTAAATTTACAGACCGCTCCAAACTTTTTAACCGCTCTGAACATAGTTGTGTAGACACAAATTTAGGTATAAATGCGTATTATGTTATACGTATAACATCGGAACAACTTAAGGACAAACGAATACCAAAAGATGGCAACGCACTTACGACTCCTCTGGGGTTGTTAGTGTGCATGGATGGTGGTGATCACTTAACAGCAGGTGACCCACCTGTTCGTTTGCCACCTATGACATAAAAAAAAAAAAAAAATCAATTCCAGGCGGAAGTGCAAAGTAACAATCACTATAATATTTGATATTTGACTTGTAAATCCTCCGACAACTCAGTAAATTTACAGACCGCGCCAAATTTTTTAACCGCTCTGAACATAGTTGTGTACACACAAATATAGTTAATGTTATCGAGACAACTTAAGGACAAACGAATACCAATGTTAGACTGCTATAATAATAGTTTAACTTTGTTTTGTCTTAACCTCTTGGCTATACACTGCGTAAGCCCGTACGTACAGCTATATTCAGAGCAGTCAAAAAGTATGGCGGGACTGTAATTGAGACTTGTAAACGATTTGTATTTGGGGACCAAAAACATCGGAGTATGTTTGGAAAATAGCTTAATTAAATATAGTTTAATAGCGTTAGTCTAATAATTAGTGTAATTAGCTATTATTTAGTGTAGATAATATAAGCTTATTATTTGTATTAATATTATCATATTTATTGTACTTTACAGTTTATGTCACAAATGGTTTTAAAACGGACAGTTGTCTTATTTAATATATATTATTATTTTCTTAATAATCTTAAAGGGTGTTAAAAATATAGTACTATTTGTAGTTAAAAAGGTCGCTTACAAGTTGTAGTATAGATAATATATTACTGTAGTTAGATATTGATTTTAACGTTTTAACATATTTTAGCCCCGAGCGCGTTCGTCCGAAGCGTCCGAACCCCTGGAAAGGATATCCAAACTACATTAATTCCATATTCGCGATACATAATATATCTAGCGTCAGGTCGAGACCGTTCGACTATCGCACGGGCAAATGAACACCGGATCCGTTAATAACTTGTGTAAATTTAAATGAGGCGATTTCAATTATTTATTATTATTTATCAAAACGTATAGTTAGCGATCAAAAGGCTAATTGAAAAAAGAATTGTCTAATTCTCTACTTTACGATTGCAAATAATTGTAAAGCTATTTATTAATAAATGTCTTATACTGAGTACTTGGTAATATGATAATTCATTCTTATTTATTTTTATTTCATATTTTTTGTGTACTTAAATAACATATGAGATATAAGGTCCCTAACCTTCCATAAGTTACGACACACGGTAAGAAAGAGGTGGATGTCAACATAGTGTGCCATCGTATGACAAGAGGGGAGTCAGAAGCTTCGTGATATGAAATGTTAAAATATAGCGTATTCAAAATCTAAAGTTCATCTAACACAAAAATGTTTGATTTATTGTTGACTAGCTTCTGCTATCGGCTCCGCCCGCATTAATATCTATATCTTCTCAGACAACAGTATTTGTTTATCGATGAAAGGGCAGAATGATATTCTATGTCTTTTATCGTATCCTTGACAAAATTTCATTATGACGTGTAGTTAAGACATAAATAAAGCGTAGCAAACAAACTCTCAGTTTATACTATTAGTAAAGATTTTATGAAAGCCGATTTTAAATGGAAATGCTCAATTTTGGAATTGTTACTTTTTCTTTTTATAAATTTTTAATGGAAAAATATGTGACGTCGTATTAAGGCACGGTATTCACGCATATGTGAGTAGTTGCGATAAGGATGGAAAGGCTCCAAAAATCATAAAATTTGTGTAACGTGGTTTATGGACGGCCTCTTAGATTATAATTTAAAATAACGCTCAAATCGTGTAAATGCTAACAAATTACATTAATATTGATATATATTAGACAGAGAGTCTGACTCATCGCGTATACGTAAACTACAATTTGATTTGTTGACAATTGTCTATAACTTGATATTAGTACGACAGAACACGTTTAGTGTTACATTAGAATCATTATTGTAATACTTGTGGACAAAAGTTTTTTAATGTATTTATTACCCAAAAAATCTTATTTCTTCTACTTATGTATTAGGAAATAATCAATTTTGTTTTGTTTTTAAGTATAAAGGTGATTAACACAGTAACATTTCTTTTGTTTTTTTAGCCTTTGTTTTGTAAATGTTATTCGGATTGTGTACAAAAATTATTGTGATTACTTATCATTTATTGAATAGATTATTAATGTATTTTGGTCTTTATTAGTAGATTTTTAATCATGTTAATATTGAAGAGAATTTTAATATAATAAACTACCAAATAAATTAATAAATATTTTTGTATTTTTGTTTTGTTTTTATTTCATTGACACGCGTACATTTTTCATTTTTATGTTTTCGAAACTATTTTTCTAATGGTATTTTAGATAAAATCGAATGGAACAGTAATTGGACTGGGCCTTATTCCAAGCTTATTTATGAGGTAGTGTTACACTAATCACGTGTAGTGTCGATGCAGTCAGGAATGGCAATAAATACTTCGTAGATACTGTCACTATTTATCCGGGCAGAGCTTCGCCTTACAATAACTTCCATATAGGAGTGCTTGCAGATCAGCGACATCTTGCCCTTTATATGCTGAATTCCCACCAATGTAGTCTCACACCGGGTTGAATAATGAATAGCCGACCAATAGCGTTCGAGGTCATTAGTAACACCCCCGATAAAGTCAATAGCGCGGTATCGCAGGTCAATAGTGGTTCCCCGGGTGGCGTTGTAGTCTCGCCTCTCGGGTATGTCACAGCGGTACCGGAAGTAGTCATTAACAGTAGTTACTTCCGTTTCCCGCCTACGTGCTCTCTTTGCACCATGAATGGTGCGTTCGGAGCGACGCCATCTCTTTACTTCATTTGACGTCTAGTTGCATCTAGCATAGATAAGACATAAATATATACTGAGGCATCTAGTTTTTGCCGAAAATGGACATGCAAGTAAAATATTTGCTGAAAATATTTCTGTATTCTACTTTTAGGTGTATGAAAGTGTTAATAATATTTGTGATATTTCCAGAAATAATTTTTATTTCTACTTTCCAAGTTTATAGTTGGTTGGTAAAAAGTATTGTACATGCCGCGTAAGTCTCTTTTTACATATTAATCTGTTACTTTCGTTGAATAATTGTGATTATTGTTGAAAATTTATGACTAAAGTCGGACACTTATTTAAAAATGATCTTTTAAACAAAAATACTACAAAATCTTTTTATATATCATAGGAGGCAAACGGGCAGATCAGCGACATCTTGCCCTTTATATGCTGAATTCCCACCAATGTAGTCTCACACCGGGGTGAATAATGAATAGCCGACCAATAGCGTTCGAGGTCATTAGTAACACCCCCGATAAAGTCAATAGCGCGGTATCGCAGGTCAATAGTGGTTCCCCGGGTGGCGTTGTAGTCTCGCCTCTCGGGTATGTCGGGTAGGTTTCCCGCCTACGTGCCCTCTTTTAATGACCTCCGGTCAGCTACCTCACACGTCTTACCGCACCTTGAATGGTGCGTTCGGAGCGACGCCATCTCTTTATTTCATTTGACGTCTAGTTGCATCTAGCATAGATAAGACATAAATATATACTGAGGCATCTAGTTTTTGCCGAAAATGGACATGCAAGTAAAATATTTGCTGAAAATATTTCTGTATTCTACTTTTAGGTGTATGAAAGTGTTAATAATATTTGTGATATTTCCAGAAATAATTTTTATTTCTACTTTCCAAGTTTATAGTTGGTTGGTAAAAAGTATTGTACATGCCGCGTAAGTCTCTTTTTACATATTAATCTGTTACTTTCGTTTCGTACTCTTTACATAAAAATGGATTTGTAATCTGTAATGTTGGTATCATTTGAAATATTTTTGAAATGTTGAAACTGAGTCCACTCGACATCGCTCAAATTTTTTGAAACTCTATAAACGCATTGTTTGTACAGTATTGTTAACTGTAATATTGTCCGACGTGAAGTAACAGTGCTTGCATTGTTGCGTTTCGTTCGGTCAGTGAGAGCACCGGAGGCCCACCTCCCTCCACTCTCCTCTACCTCTCCCTCCCCTAACCCTTTCCTCCAAAGGGTGGCAACGCACTTGCAACTCCTCTGGTGTTGTTAGTGTAAATCGACGGTGGTGATCACTTAACATCAGGTGACCCACCTGTTCGTTTGCCACCTATGACATAAAAAAAAAGAAAAAAAAGTGCCTTACACCGAGAGTGACTCTATCTTAGTGGTTGGTGGTGGAAGTCCTCATCCAAAACAGCCAAATATAAATAATACAAACTGAAATTTATTAAAAAAATCTTGTTGAACTTAAGCTTAGCTTTAGTATAGATATATACGTTTTTACCGAATTAATAAGGATTAGAAGACTAGCCGTGCTATTTTTCCTTTCTAAATATCTCTTTTCTGTAGGTTTACGTTTCAAAAATATGTACTTGTCTCTTACAAGGCAAGCTAATTAGATAATATTCCGTGTCTGCACTAAATACTTTGTGAAAGAGCCGCAACTAAGGAGTGAAAGGTGGGCCTCGAGCTGCGTTTTGCCGACAACTTATCTATCTTCACATAAAGAAAATCTAATTGATTACACAGACCACTCTGCATCCCACACGTGTGCATACTCACACGGTACGTAGATTTCTGCGAGATACATTTTAGTTAGCCTTAGACAAAATTGACCGATTCAAAATACACGTGGGTACGCATTCGTACGACACATACGAAGATATGCATATGTTCACGCTAAAGTATACATGTACGGTTAACTAAACTTGCAAGGTTAATTCGATTCACATTGTTATATTGAAAAGAAGAGTCCAAGCCAGTCACTTTAAGAGCACTCTCCCGAAGGGCAATAAGCTCAAGCGTGCCTATTAACCTTGGCTTGGACTCTTCTTTTCAATATAACAATGTGAATCGAATTAACCTTGCAAGTTTAAAATCAAGTTACTAATGATTTGATGTTGATTAAAAATTAGATGAGATAAAATATTTGCCGTAAATTGACTACATTTTATACATTTTGCGTTGATACAAATACATTAATTTCTGAGAAAACAGAGCATACTTCATCTTTAAAAAAAAACAATATAACAGATATATTCGTTTTTTACAAGTGCCAAATATTTTGAAGGTAACCAAATAAATATCTTTCCTCAGGGACGTGTTAGAGGAGTCGATGCTGGACTTGCCATATCCAAATGAGGGAATCATGTTTACTCCATGTTGTATTGTATATTTATTTTGTATTGTTATCGTACTCTTTACATAAAAATGGATTTGTAATCTGTAATGTTGGTATCATTTGAAATATTTTTGAAATGTTGAAACTGAGTCCACTCGACATCGCTCAAATTTTTTGAAACTCTATAAACGCATTGTTTGTACAGTATTGTTAACTGTAATATTGTCCGACGTGAAGTAACAGTGCTTGCATTGTTGCGTTTCGTTCGGTCAGTGAGAGCACCGGAGGCCCACCTCCCTCCACTCTCCTCTACCTCTCCCTCCCCTAACCCTTTCCTCCAAAGGGTGGCAACGCACTTGCAACTCCTCTGGTGTTGTTAGTGTAAATCGACGGTGGTGATCACTTAACATCAGGTGACCCACCTGTTCGTTTGCCACCTATGACATAAAAAAAAAGAAAAAAAAGTGCCTTACACCGAGAGTGACTCTATCTTAGTGGTTGGTGGTGGAAGTCCTCATCCAAAACAGCCAAATATAAATAATACAAACTGAAATTTATTAAAAAAATCTTGTTGAACTTAAGCTTAGCTTTAGTATAGATATATACGTTTTTACCGAATTAATAAGGATTAGAAGACTAGCCGTGCTATTTTTCCTTTCTAAATATCTCTTTTCTGTAGGTTTACGTTTCAAAAATATGTACTTGTCTCTTACAAGGCAAGCTAATTAGATAATATTCCGTGTCTGCACTAAATACTTTGTGAAAGAGCCGCAACTAAGGAGTGAAAGGTGGGCCTCGAGCTGCGTTTTGCCGACAACTTATCTATCTTCACATAAAGAAAATCTAGTTAATTACACAGACCACTCTGCTTCCTACACGTGTGCATACTCACACGGTACGTAGATTTCTGCGAGATACATTTTAGTTAGCCTTAGACAAAATTGACCGATTCAAAATACA
>MU159436.1:114443-135476 GCA_015888305.1 Antheraea pernyi | reverse complement strand
GGGGAAGTAAGGGAAGGGGGAAGGGGTGGGGAGGTGTGTCTCCGGCGCTCTCATTGACCGAACGAAACGTAACAATGCAAGCACTATTACTTCACGTCGGTTTTCTATGAGAGGGTGGTACTACCCCGGGCAAGCCGACCCATTCATGCTGAAACCATTAATAGCTTCAACGTAGCGCTGCCACCTACAAAGGCAAAATCTAAGACATTTATTTCACTTATATTTAATCAAGTTACTAATGATTTGATGTTGATTAAAAATTAGATGAGATAAAATATTTGCCGTAAATTGACTACATTTTATACATTTTGCGTTGATACAAATACATTAATTTCTGAGAAAACAGAGCATACTTCATCTTTAAAAAAAAACAATATAACAGATATATTCGTTTTTTACAAGTGCCAAATATTTTGAAGGTAACCAAATAAATATCTTTCCTCAGGGACGTGTTAGAGGAGTCGATGCTGGACTTGCCATATCCAAATGAGGGAATCATGTTTACTCCATGTTGTATTGTATATTTATTTTGTATTGTTATCGTACTCTTTACATAAAAATGGATTTGTAATCTGTAATGTTGGTATCATTTGAAATATTTTTGAAATGTTGAAACTGAGTCCACTCGACATCGCTCAAATTTTTTGAAACTCTATAAACGCATTGTTTGTACAGTATTGTTAACTGTAATATTGTCCGACGTGAAGTAACAGTGCTTGCATTGTTGCGTTTCGTTCGGTCAGTGAGAGCACCGGAGGCCCACCTCCCTCCACTCTCCTCTACCTCTCCCTCCCCTAACCCTTTCCTCCAAAGGGTGGCAACGCACTTGCAACTCCTCTGGTGTTGTTAGTGTAAATCGACGGTGGTGATCACTTAACATCAGGTGACCCACCTGTTCGTTTGCCACCTATGACATAAAAAAAAAAGAAAAAAAGTGCCTTACACCGAGAGTGACTCTATCTTAGTGGTTGGTGGTGGAAGTCCTCATCCAAAACAGCCAAATATAAATAATACAAACTGAAATTTATTAAAAAAATCTTGTTGAACTTAAGCTTAGCTTTAGTATAGATATATACGTTTTTACCGAATTAATAAGGATTAGAAGACTAGCCGTGCTATTTTTCCTTTCTAAATATCTCTTTTCTGTAGGTTTACGTTTCAAAAATATGTACTTGTCTCTTACAAGGCAAGCTAATTAGATAATATTCCGTGTCTGCACTAAATACTTTGTGAAAGAGCCGCAACTAAGGAGTGAAAGGTGGGCCTCGAGCTGCGTTTTGCCGACAACTTATCTATCTTCACATAAAGAAAATCTAATTGATTACACAGACCACTCTGCATCCCACACGTGTGCATACTCACACGGTACGTAGATTTCTGCGAGATACATTTTAGTTAGCCTTAGACAAAATTGACCGATTCAAAATACACGTGGGTACGCATTCGTACGACACATACGAAGATATGCATATGTTCACGCTAAAGTATACATGTACGGTTAACTAAACTTGCAAGGTTAATTCGATTCACATTGTTATATTGAAAAGAAGAGTCCAAGCCAAGGTTAATAGGCACGCTTGAGCTTATTGCCCTTCGGGAGAGTGCTCTTAAAGTGACATAAATGTATGAGGAAGCTATAAAGGTCTTGTAGTAGTAGAAAAAACACACTGAACCCAACCCTATTCTGGATATCGAAGGAAATACGAGAACGAAAAAAAGAAATGTGCATTACAAGGTACAAGTACGACCATAGTGTAACTGTTTATATTTTTGTTTTTGCCAGTGTATAGAATAGTGTTCAGGCATATTCACGACTAGTTTTCCATGGAAACTACTACTGTATGTAGGCTACAAAAGTATTCCTGCTTCGCCAATCTACCAGATGGTCATAACATGGCCGAAGATATTGAATGCCGACAACTTATCTATCTTCACATAAAGAAAATCTAATTGATTACACAGACCACTCTGCATCCCACACGTGTGCATACTCACACGGTACGTAGATTTCTGCGAGATACATTTTAGTTAGCCTTAGACAAAATTGACCGATTCAAAATACATGTGGGTACGCATTCGTACGACATATACGAAGATATGCAAATGTTCACGCTAAAGTATACATGTACCTACGGTTAGCTAAATTTGCAAGGTCAATTCGTTTCACATTGTTATATTGAAAAGAACAGTCCAAGCCAAGGTTACTAGGTTAATAGGCACGCTTGAGCTTATTGCCTTTCGGGAGAGTGCTCTTAAAGTGCCATAAATGTATGAGGAAGGTTTAAAGGTATTGTAGTAGTAAAAAAAACACACTGAACCAATTTTGGATATCGAAGGAAATACGAAAACGAAAAGAAGAAATGTGCATTACAAGGTACAAGTACGACCATAGTGTAACTGCTTATACCTCCTTTTGTTTTTGCCAGTGTATAGAATAGTGTTCAGGCATATTGACGACTAGTTTTCCATGGAAACTACTACTGTATGTAGGCTACAAAAGTTTTCCTGGTTCGAATATTATTACAATCTACCTGATGGTCATAACATGGCCGAAGATATTGAGTTGAGTATCTGTCTAGCGCCATATCCTAAACTTGAGGTTTACGCAATCATTGTTATGCCATCATAATAAAAAACAATGTTTTTATAAACATCACAAAAGAAAGAGACAGTAGAGTGTATAGTTGTAATATAACTTACAATACTGTTAAATTGGAAACGAAACATTAACCTTAACCACAATCATAGTGAAAGGCATAACTATTCCTAAATGTTAACTAATCTATCAAACTAACTAAACTAATCTATCAAAACCATTGAGGAGGCTTTGTTACAGCGAAATTTTGTACCAGGTGTTTTTTATAAACGAAATATGTACCTATAATGATATCTCATTCGAAGGATAGTACTGAAAATGTTGGGGCAATTTCTTTAAAACATCCGCCTTTTTGTTTATACAATTTCTTATTTAATATTTTCAGTATTCATTATTTACGATGTATAACCTCAAACGATCGCGGCTTCGGAATGAAACTTCTCTAACTTGGACGCAGAAACAATGGTATTATTACTAAAAAGCTGGTACAAAACAGAATTTTAATATGCGACGCTTATAATTGCATCATACAAACTATTTCAATTTCATTATTTTAACTTCTGTTGCGTCACTCTTGTCACACAACTCTCTAGTTGACATAAAGTCAAGATTTTATAAAGATGTAATATTCTAATGATTTTTTTTTGGAATCTTCTTAATCTATTCCATTAACTTGAAGACTATATTCTTCTCTGGAAATGAATGGTAAGTAGGCTTTATAAATATTCTGATGAGTATCACGAGTAATAGAGTTATTCTGATTCAGCAGTTGAATTATTTCTTAAATAAAACTTACGCTTTTAACGTGTCTAGCAAAGGTAATCATATAAAGTTTTGTTATGTATGTAATAATAAAGTATTGTCCAGTAACTTGTTTATTTAATATTTCCAACTTCCCTACATATCAACATTCATTCTTATTCTAAATCACCAATGACAGCCTCCATATTGTTTATGACTCGTCTGAGGTTTAACTATCCACAACAAGCTTTGCATGTTATTTAATATTTTCAGTATTCATTATTTACGATGTATAACCTCAAACGATCGCGGCTTCGGAATGAAACTTCTCTAACTTGGACGCAGAAACAATGGTATTATTACTAAAAAGCTGGTACAAAACAGAATTTTAATATGCGACGCTTATAATTGCATCATACAAACTATTTCAATTTCATTATTTTAACTTCTGTTGCGTCACTCTTGTCACACAACTCTCTAGTTGACATAAAGTCAAGATTTTATAAAGATGTAATATTCTAATGATTTTTTTTTGGAATCTTCTTAATCTATTCCATTAACTTGAAGACTATATTCTTCTCTGGAAATGAATGGTAAGTAGGCTTTATAAATATTCTGATGAGTATCACGAGTAATAGAGTTATTCTGATTCAGCAGTTGAATTATTTCTTAAATAAAACTTACGCTTTTAACGTGTCTAGCAAAGGTAATCATATAAAGTTTTGTTATGTATGTAATAATAAAGTATTGTCCAGTAACTTGTTTATTTAATATTTCCAACTTCCCTACATATCAACATTCATTCTTATTCTAAATCACCAATGACAGCCTCCATATTGTTTATGACTCGTCTGAGGTTTAACTATCCACAACAAGCTTTGCATTATTTTAAGCCTTGAAAACTCTACAACCCTTGCTAACAAGTTATAGCGTCTGTTTTCTTATTTATATTCCTTGCAAAATGGCTGCCTTGCTGGTGTAAATGCTAATAACAGTGAATATCAATAATGAATAACGTTGATTTTATAAACCATTGTTTATTATTCTGCTGTTAGGTAAGTCATTATTTTAAATCGTATAATAGCAATTTAAAAGTATAACGTGATAATTAAATAAAACTTCGTTGTTCTTATTGTAACCAAAATAAATTGTTAGTTGCAAGTTTAAAATCTGCTACCAAGCACCTGTGTGTTCCTGCAGTTGCATTCGACAGCCTGTGTCCTGCAAGCTTGGGCTGGGTGTTGTCAAATTTTAAAACCTATAAGCAATAGGAAAAAAATGTTTTGAAGCAACAAATACAGTTGTTACATTTCACATTTTGTATCAGTTTAAAATCATAATCTATTGCTGTTTTATAAATGTAGGTGTACTTTAAATTAGGTAGCTTGGTAATTTTATGTTTCAAATATACTCAAAGTCACACTGGACGACACTTGAACATCGACAATAATTCTTTTTTTTTTAATACTTTATATATTTACCACAATATAAGTTTTAGGCTGTGAAAGAATGAGATGGTATATCCGTAATGTACTCAAATTAATGTATATAAAGAAAGGGAAAGAAACGTTAAAATTTATAGCACATTGTTTTCTGTTGGATCGTAGTGGCTATCGCGCACTTTTAATAATTATTCTGTGTTGTGTATTATTAACATTGTTACTATACATTAATATATTACAAAAATCAATGTTTACCGCCTCCATATTGTTTACATCTCATTCTCACAAGAAGTAATCGGAATAGTAAGTTTCAATGAACCTAACTTTTTTCCAGTCACTATGTACATGTTTCTCGCTTTGCTGTCGACGTCAGGTCACTGCAAGGAGTACATGCTGCCTGGTGACGTGGTTCCTCACCATTACGATGTTGTTATCACCCATGACATCGATCCGGCAACCAACTTCAGCTACTTTGGTGTAGTCGATATATTGGTGTGTCTCTATGATAAACTAGTTTATATTGGTGTGTCTCTACGGTAAACTAGTTATAATTCTGAGTAGTGATTAAATTTTTATGGGCTATATCTGGAATGGCATATTACCTTGCACAAAATTTATTAAGATAGATTGGAATTTGTTTCGGAACTAAATGTCTTGGATTGACCTGAAGGTGCACTCGCACTTGCTCTCAATTATAGCACAAAATAAAATAATGTCCGTTAAAATAAATTTATAATAAGTCCATGCGTTATCGCAAACACCGTTAAGGAATTTTTATATTCTTTTTAATATTTCGTTTTTTTACGATAAGTAAAAGTGTCATTTATTATTCTTATTGCCTCGGGAATAATGCTTTATTTTCTTTTTTTTATGCCGAAAGGCAGCAAACAGGTAGACGGCCCAACTGATGGTAAATGGTTACCGTCGCCTATGGACAACTGCAACACCAAGGGCATTACTGTTGTGTTGCCGAACTTGGAGAGCACGTTTCAGTCCCTTCTTGAAGAGCCCTAAATCACAGAGGAAAAACCGTGCTAGGTAACCCATTCCACAACGCTAGTTTTTTTAATGACGAAAGGATAAATCTGGTAAATGATAATTTTCTGGATGAAAAATATATACTTTACTACCCTGACCATGTATAGGTAAAATTTCACGATGATCGATTGAGTAGTTTATACTTAGCGTAACAAACAAACAAAAAAATCACATTCGCATTTATAATTTATTGCGTAAATATGAACAGATATCAGCGAAAGAGGCGATTTCAAAAATAGTCCTCCACTCAGAAAGCTACCACGTGTCCAAGAATGACATCAGAGTCCAGGGCCCAAATGAGCCGAACGTGAAGGAAGTTAAACTGAACGATACCTACAACTTGTTGACCATCCAGCTAGATCGAGAGCTCGAGACGGGTGAAAATTACACCCTGAGGATTCCGTTCTATGGGAACCTAAAAACGGGGCTGGACGGCACCTATATAAGCAGTTATGTCGATAAAAAAAGTCAAACCACAGAGTAAGTTTTATGTTTATGTAAGTAAGCTTTTATGTTAAATAAGCAAATCTTTTGTATAGCGGACTCACAAATCCGGCACTTTGGTAGTCCGATATGTCCAATAATCCGTCACCCTCCCTACTTTCGTTCCATGCTTGCGCACCAATGTCAGTATAACCTCCTAAAATTCTATACAGTTTTTCTATACAATTCAATAAAATCCGAACATTCCAACAATCGGACAGATGACGCTTACCTGAACTATTTATTTTCATAAAATCGATGTCATATTTTCATATTATATATGTTTTTATTATTAATATAGTTTTGAAATTGATATTATAATAATTACTAACTAATATAATAACCACCACTATCTATAATGCATTCCCATAGTTTCAAAATCCGTTAAAGACATCTGTATATTGACTCTATACGGCGCATAGCACATGTAGTATTACCCACTTCTAATACTTTCATTTTTCTTATTTTAGTCGCATATGAATAGTTGAGCAAGTACGTTGATTTGCTTTTATTAGTTTATCTCCAGTATTTTGAAAAGTAAAACGTATATATATCATTATTTACGATAAAATTTCTGACTTTTTATAAATGTATAACCTAAAACAGTTTCAAACCGACGTGAAGTAATAGTGCTTGCATTGTTGCGTTTCGTTCGATCAGTGAGAACGCCGGATACCCATCTTCCCTCCCCTCCTCTCTTCCCCACTTCCCCTACTCCCAAACACAGGCTGGCAACGCACTTGCGACTCCTCTGGTGTTGCAAGTGTCTATGGACGGTGGTGATCACTTAACATCAAGTGACCCATCTGTTCGTTTGCCCCCTATGATTAGGTGTGTAAATTAATCAGCGCGTAAATGGATTAAGTTTATACCACAGTGTAACGTTTGCTTGCAAATTTAAAATTAAAAAATCATAATGTCTCGCATGAATTCCAGTGTTTTATGGTTTTTTTTTGACAAGTCAAATATTGTCGAGGAAAAGGCCACATGTCGAATTTGTGGTGATACGTATAGCTACTATAGGCTACTACAGGAAATATAAAAGCACACTTAAAAAAAAAGACGCACCTCAATGCTTATTTAAAGGTCGTCATTGTGCAGCAGGGAATATGGTTGTCAAAATGTTGTTCGCCAGACTATTGGTGATAATTCCGCGTCAGTACCAACTACGATAAGTTTGACTTCAATATATACAACAACCGCCACAACATCAACGGTAGTGTGTGCATCAGAGTTCTATGCTTTAATTACATAAAGAAACAAAACGCCAAAAACAATCTCAAACGAATTAAAAAGGAAAATAGATCTTCTGGACTTGTTCATAGATAGTTATCAACAATTTACTTTAGTTGAAGATTTTTCAATCAATCAATTCAAACAAATTTTTTGTTGGATTCCTGGGAAGAAATTGCCGGCTACAACAACAATTTCTAATCTTATGATTCCAAGGTTGTTCAATAGAACCAAAGAACGTGTAAAAACAGAATTAAACACTAACACTATTGGGCAAGCAGAAAATCTGTCGCCAACACCTATAAGTGTGTTCGGCAGCTACGTTTAGAATCCGGCTTTCTTTAGGTTTAGTATTTTTACCAACTTCGATCACATCGTGGGGGGGAAATCCCTTATGGATACGCCACCCTCCCGGGGGAGAGGGTGGGTTATGTCCGAGTCCCACGGACTAAAACCCCACGGTGTACCGACAGACCGTTTTGTGGGGGCGGCAAGGGATCGCTCAGGCTAATCAACCTTGTAGAGCCGCCCCCACGGTCCGCCCGGCGGAAGGTGACCGCCGGGCTCCTACCTATAGAAGGACAGACCGGGTACACACCGGCTGCCCCCCCTCGTCCGCCGGACCTATACAATGAGGAGATGGCCCCCCCGGCCCATCCCCTCAGGTCCGGCTACGGTGGCAGGAGGAGTTGGGCGAAGCGCCTTCTCCTCCTGCCTGTCCTTCTTTGGCGGAGACGGCCGCTTTGAGGGTCTGCCTCGCGGGCCCTCTCCGCCTCCTCCTTCTGCGAGATGACCTCCTCGCAGAAGGAGGCCATCGCTCGCCATGCCTGTTCGCTGCCGAGCATGGCCAAAACCACGCTCGGCAGCGATAAGTCCGTTCCCACGGCCGCCGCCAGAATGCGGCGCTGCTCCCCCCACGCAGCACACTCAGACAGCGTGTGCTGCGCGGTATCTTCGTCAGCGCCGCACTCGTGGCAGGCGGCCGTCGGCTCCCTGCGTGCGATCCGGTGCAGGTACCACCCGAAACAACCGTGTCCGGTGAGTACCTGCACCAGTCGGAACGTCAGGGAGCCCCACTCCCTGGCAGTCCACTCCCGCAGGACCGGGCGGACGGCGTCCACTGTGAACCGCCCGAATCGCTCGTCCGCCAGGTCCTGCTGCCACCTTTCGACGGCGTCCCCCCTGAGACGCCGTCTCTCCGCCTCTACCTCCCTGGGAGCCGGAGGCTCCCCCCTTCGTTTCCTCGCCGCCGTGAACTCGTACACGGCGGCGAGAACTCCTGCCTCCAGCTCCCAGGGCAGGGAGCCGGCGAGCGTGAAGGCCGCCGCCGAGGACACCGTCCGATACGCCCGGATCGCCCTCAGTGCCACCGTGCGCTGCGCATTGCGGAGCGCACGCACATTGGCGGCACCGAGGGCATCGGCCCAGACCATCTAACACATAATGAGATTGTGTTTTTAATGCGTAAACGTATAAAGTATAAAAATAAATTGGAAATTATCCCTATCTCTTAATATGTACAATCAGCGAATAATGTTTTTTTTTCATTCCAAAATATAAAAATTACAGACCGCTTTAAACTACGAAGGTTTTGTGACATGTTTATTATGTTCTACTGACAACTTTAAAAAATTGTTTTTTAATATTGAAAACACGAATATTGTATAACCCAATATCAAAATTCAAGGGAATCGACAAATATCGACCAATGATTATACAATTATTACGCAAAATCTATATATCTTCGAAATTATACATAAATACTTGAATTAATATGCCACGAAAGCTATACCTATAATTCATGTCTATCACTCATATAAAACAGTCACACTTTTAATTACTTGCCCTTCTAAGTTATATCTTTTTAATAGTATTTTAACTGCATAGTGAGCAAATTCTACTTGATGAAAGGCATGGTACAGTCCGTCGTCAATCGCTGATGTTTCGAATTGCAAGTCTCATACACTGACTGGTACCTAAATACGATAAACACGCCATTATATCAGGTGTTAGACCCTGTGAATGAGGATCACAATCCGGCCAGATACAATATATTAATAATAGACCAAAAAATAAAACATGACAAAACCCTGTGCAAATTGTAACATGAAATTATTATTCATATAATAAACACATTTCCCTCAGATATTTGATAACGACACAATTTCAACCAATATATGCCAGAAAAGGGTTCCCTTGCTTCGACGAACCGATGTACAAGGCTACGTTTAAGATAGTTTTGGGACACCACAAAGATTACACGGCTATCGGGAATATGCCCTTGCAATTCGCTTCGAAGGATGAGTTAGTGAAAACTAGTTTTAATATC
The DNA here is from genome assembly GCA_015888305.1 of Antheraea pernyi. Lineage (NCBI taxonomy): Eukaryota > Metazoa > Arthropoda > Insecta > Lepidoptera > Saturniidae > Antheraea > Antheraea pernyi. The sequence continues at coordinate 125,614 of MU159436.1, read as the reverse complement.
TCGGATTAGAAGCTTTCTAAATTTGTGTAAGTAATTAACGAATTTGTACATTATATTTTAACATTACAGTCCTGGAGAACAACAATGGTCATGGACCACCATCGCTGATAAGTTCAAGTAAGTCTAAGTATTTACACTTAACATTAATGATGTAATAAATTCATTATGACATCCTTCTTCGTTAAAAGCTCATGCGCATTGTAGTGAGGCGTACTAAATAACATAATAAACAGATAATAAACGTGATGCTTGCAGGAAAGTTAGGACAGATTTCGTGTGGGACCATTTTCAAGTGTCTGTGCCGATGTCAACATATTTGGTTGCGTACGTCATCTCCAAGTTTAGTTACGTGGAGAGTCCGTCAGAGCTATCCACAACCAAGTTTAGGACATGGACGAGGAAGGATGCTCTCGATCAGGTAAAATACAGGAAAACTACTGAGATATTGTTTGAAAAAATAATACTTTCACACGGTCATTATAGTTATCAAGACAAATTTGATTTATACATGTTTTCAATGATCGACAATAACATAGTGCATATATGCGTTCAGTCCAGAGTTAGGTCAGTTGAAAGACATTGTAACTCTAATTAGATTTAACATATCTACTGGGAAGCGACTGATTTGAAATTGGTTATTCATTAGGTCTGGCGTTTATTAAAAATCAGATGAACAACGTACCAGAAAAGTGCAAGAAATTTGCAAAGACAGGTTGAATTGATGTATTGAGACAATGACGAAAATAGTATAGAAAAACTAATATAACATAAAATATAAAAACAATGCATATTCTTTGAAAATACCACATGTACAAAGAAGTCCAAGAATAATAGATTAGCACGGTATGGGCATATCATGAGCAGAGACGAAGACTATTTATGATAATAATAATAATAAAAGCAATTATCTTAAGCAGCATATACAGTAACAATTTTAAATACACAGCTACGAAATATCTACACAACTATGAACGTTTTGATAATTTAAGTGAGTCGTAATAACCAATACGTATACGTGTCGTAATACAAATAAAAATAGTCTAACAACTGGGATTGGTCATCCTTCGAGACGGTCAGTGGGAATTTAGTATTGTTACGATTATTCACTAAGCCAATCATAATTAGCTACCGGTCAACATTTGCTAGTCAATAGTATATCTCTTAGTTAATGATGTGGTTTAAATGTTCTTACCGATACATACATATTTTATTTCTTTATATTTATACCTATTGCTTTATAAACGATATATACTAATGTCGTTTATTTGTTATTCAGACATCATACGCATCACTCGTGGGTCCAAAGGTTTTGACGCATTTTGAAAAATGGTTCAATGTTAGCTATCCTTTACCGAAGCAAGATATGATAGCAATTCCTGACTTGGGCATGGATGGCATGGAGAACTGGGGACTCATCACCTACAAGGAGACCTCGCTGCTTTACGACAAGGAACAATCATCGCTACTGCATAAAGAGATTATCGCTGTAGTTAGTTTCCTTTTTTGTGGTTTTTAAAGACATTTGAAGATAATCATACCTTATTTTATATTACCACTAGCGGGTCTGGCGGACGTTGTCCCGCCCTGATAATAACAAAAACTTTACAAATTATACACTTAAACCTTCCTCATAAATCACTGTATCTACTGGTGAAAACTGTACAAATATCCTTTCAGTAGTTTTTGAGTTTATCGCGAACAGAGAGACAGGCAAACGTGTCACAGAACTTCGTTTTATACTATGTAATGATATGGTTAACAGCGAAGACATTCAGTCGGCATAACAGTCACGTTCTAGATTATATTTTTCTGTGACCATGATTTCGTTTACTGGAAGCTTCTGAATTCTCTTCTTTGGATGAATTATACTTGTATAGGCGTACCCTCTAAATCGGTGGTCACTTTAACATGTCAACTATAAAATTAATGGAACTGCCACGTAAGCACATAGTAATCGGTACTTCCGTATCTAATCGGTGACTGGGTTGTTTTCCGAACCGGTGGTAGTTTTGACGTTCATAAGCGCCTTATTAGGGCCTAAACTGAATAAAGTATTTTTGATTTGATTTGAATGATCAAGTTAATACTTATAGGTTTTTTAAAAGCTGACGAAATGAAATATAATTATTAATCAGAACAAATAAACAGTATTTTAACTTTTTAAGAATAATAATGGCAAATTAAAAGACTTGCTAATATTAAAAATATTACACATGTACAGGTAACAATGTATAGATGGCGTTCAGAATAAATCTGACGGTTACGCGATGACATGCCCTGCACCGCGTCCTTAAACCTTCCTCATAAATCACTGTATCTACTTGTGAAAACTGTACAAAAATCCTTTCAGTAGTTTTTGAGTTTATCGCGAACAGAGAGACAGGCAAACGTGGCACAGGACTTCTATCTATGTAATGATATTTATTTATGATTCTGAGATATCTATGTATTTATTTAGTTTTATCTATGTAATGATATGGTTAACAGCGAAAACATTCAGTCGGCACGTCACGTTGTAGGTTATATTTTTCTGTGACCATGGCCGTACTCTCTGAATCGGTGATCACTTTAACATGTCAACTATAAAATTAATGGAACTGCCACGTAAGTACATAGTAATCGGTACTTTCGTACCTAATGATCAAGTTAATACTTATGGGTTTTTTAAAAGCTGACGAAATTAAATTTAATTATTAATCAGAACAAATAAACAGTATTTTAACTTTTTAAGAATAATAATGGCAAATTAAAAGACTTGCTAATATTAAAAATATTACACATGTACAGGTAACAATGTATAGATGGCGTTCAGAATAAATCTGACGGTTACGCGATGACATGCCCTGCACCGCGTCATTCAAGTTTTTGCATCATAAGGTTTTTTCTACATGTATAATAAGTTTGAAGTATTTCCATCGTTCTCACGCAGGTGATAGCCCACGAGCTCGCCCACCAATGGTTCGGCAACTTGGTTACAATGAAATGGTGGTCCGACTTGTGGCTGAACGAGGGTTTCTCTACGTACGTGGCGTCGATAGGTGTCGCTGCCATCGAACCTAGCTGGGATTATCACACACTACAAGGCATTGAGAATATTCTCAATATACTAAAACTCGACGCTCTCGAGTCGTCGCACCCAGTATGATATTTTACTGTACCTTTAAGCCTACAGTAACTATTAACAATAATAATAAAAAAATTAATAGACACGCCTAATCAAACAAATCGCATGTTAATTTTTTTTCCTTGTTTTGAAACTTATTTATAAGAGGTACTTCTGTTTGCTGCCTGCGCGCCATCTTTTTATAGTCATGTAGTCATGTAGTAGTTAAATATTACACATGTACAGGTAACAATGTAGTACGAAACTAAAGCTGATGGACGGTGTTCAGAATAAATTTGACGGTTTCGCGATGACATGTATCCTGCACCGCGTTATTCAAGTTTTTGCATCATAAGGTTTTTTCTACATGTATAATAAGTTTGAAGTATTTCCATCGTTCTCACGCAGGTGATAGCCCACGAGCTCGCCCACCAATGGTTCGGCAACTTGGTTACAATGAAATGGTGGTCCGACTTGTGGCTGAACGAGGGTTTCTCTACGTACGTCGCGTCGATAGGTGTCGCTGCCGTCGAACCTAGCTGGGAGTATCACACACTACAAGGCATTGAGAATATTCTCAATATACTAAAACTCGACGCTCTCGAGTCGTCGCACCCAGTATGATATTTTACTGTATCTTTAAACCTACAGTAACTATTAACAATAATAATAAAAGTATTAATAGACACGCCTAATCAAACAAAACGCATGTTGTTAATTTTTTTTCCTTGTTTTGAAACTTATTTATAAGAGGTACTTCTGTTTGCTGCCTGCGCGCCATCTTTTTATAGTCATGTAGTCATGTAGTAGTATCATTTACTTCCGGTCAAGTGCCTCACGCGTATTACCCAATCACGGCAGTATGACGCGTTTGGAGTGACGCGACAACATGTTTTAGTACCATTTAATCGAATATCACCACGCAGAATTTAAAAGTTAAGCTTCGAAGAAGGTGAGTAAATTAATACGCGTTTTATTGTAAGGTAAAACGCTTCTATTACTTTGAATATATCTTATTTGATATATAGCCTAGTGGTGATAGAGATACTGAAGCCAATGTGATTTAGAAACAAGTTTTACAGCAGTTGGTGTATCTATCGTAGTGGTTATTTTACCAATGTGTTCCTAGTATCACACACTACAAGGCATTGAGAATATTCTCAATATACTAAAACTCGACGCTCTCGAGTCGTCGCACCCAGTATGATATTTTACTGTATCTTTAAACCTACAGTAACTATTAACAATAATAATAAAAGTATTAATAGACACGCCTAATCAAACAAAACGCATGTTAATTTTTTTTCCTTGTTTTAAAACTTATTTATAAGAGGTACTTCCGTTTGCCGCCTGAGCGCCATCTTTTTATAGTGAATATCATTTACTTCCGGTCAAGTGCCTCACGCGTATTACCCAATCACGGCAGTATGACGCGTTTGGAGTGACGCAACACCATGTTTTTGTACCATTTAATCGAATATCACCACGCAGAATTTAAAAGTTAAGCTTCGAAGAATGTGAGTAAATCAATACGCGTTTTAATTTACTCCAAAATTTCTATTAAGTAACCACAATCAAGATTTGCACAATTTCTAGATTGCATCACTGAAATCATTTAAGAAGATCCGATATTCTAACAAAGATAGTCGCTCTCCAAAGTGGTTAAAAAGTTAGATTAATAGAAATAGAATAAACCCTTGAAATTTTTATCATATTCTAATTTAATTCATTTTCAAACTTTACAATAAGGTATTACACAATTTAAGCCTTACAAAGTACTTAAAATTTGTATTCAACTTTGAATGTCCAAATACATTATTTTCAGGTATCAGTTCCTATCAACGACCCTAAACGTATAAACTATATATTCGACGTCATCTCGTACTCCAAGGGTTCCGCTCTCATACGCACGATGAATCTGTTCCTTGGTACTGATGTATTTAGAGAGGCAATTAACAAGTAAAAGTTGCATTATTAATTATACAAATTATGCTATTTAATAAAAATTGATCATCATAAGAAACCCGCTGCAGGGCCTCAAGTCTCTTCTCAAAAGATGGTGTGGGTATAATCATCACTCTAGCCCATGATGTAATGGCGATTTCAAATCTTTGAGAAATCCATAGGTAGAACTGTTTCCCACATACAGTAGTCAAGAACATTTCTCAGGTTTAGGTTTTCCCACGTTGTTTTCCTTCACCATCAGCCGATAGTGGCCCATGAGGTAATGGCGATTTCAAATCTTTGAGAAATCCATAGGTAGAATTGTTTTCCCACATACAGTAGTCAAGTCAGTGGTCAAGAACATTTCTCAGGTTTAGGTTTTCCCACGTTGTTTTCCTTCACCATCAGCCGATAGCGTTATCGATTTAAGTTGTTAAGAGTACGCGAACTCCAAGAAATTGCTTGGAAAATGTCGCGGTACGAAAACCTACGGACATCGGGTTGGTATTCCACCGGTCAAACTACTAGACCATCACGACATTGAGAAAAGTTTTAAGAAACCTTGGTTTGGTGCAAACATTATTAGGGTGAATTAGCTGAGACTCGGTAACACCAGGGAAATTTTTATTTCTTGAGTTTCCAAGTTATCAAGGGATGAGATATTGAGTGCCGCTTGCCTCAGAAAAAGGTACCGCTTTTATTTTTCATGAAACACTTATAGACATCAGTGTATTGTCGTTCGTAGCTGCCTTACAACGTGTACGTACATGTAATATCGTATCACCGAACCGCTTCTGTAAATAGTAAAACTTACTTATTACTTACAGGTACCTGATAAAGTATTCGTACAAGAACGCGGAGCAAGACGACCTCTGGCAGGAGCTCACAATAGTGAGCCACCGGCGCGGAGTCCTTAAGGCGAACGTCACCGTGAAGGAGATCATGGACACATGGGCCACGCAGACCGGGTACCCGCTGCTCACCGTTACCAGGGATTACACTGACAACACTCTCACCCTTACACAGGTAATCTATATATGTATAATATGCAAGAGCTGAACTTATAGTATCTATCTCAACTGCCGTCGTCCACAGCATAAAACATAAAGCTTCGCTTAATGTCATTTACTAGATTTACATTCATTTTAACTCCAACTCCAAAATTATTTGTATTATCGGTTCATTTATTCCTTATTCTTATTCATTTGCATGTGCTGTATTTTTATATTGGTTAAATATGCCTGCTCGATTGAAAAAGAGGGATTCGTAAGCTTGCTGCAATTTTGATTTTATTTATCTTTCACTCTTATGAAAGTAACAGCGTGGTACTCACGCTACCACGTCCTGCTAAAGTAGTGACGCCATAGCGTTCCGGTGACTTACAAGAGCAGGTAAAAATTCAACCACTATACTATGGTTTGATCACGATATTTTACTTTACCCGAAAGCTCGGGCTCATTGCAGGGTTCAAACTTACGTCAAATGAAATCCTGATCGTACGAACATGTTAAATAGATCTTTATTTCAGAAACGCTATATGGCGTTTAGTGCTAAATCCAGTACATCTACATGGTGGATCCCACTGAGGGTTCTCAGTGAACGAGAAGCATCTGCAAAAGGAGGACCCCAGATACCCGAGTTGCAGTGGCTCGCAGCTCATGAAGGTCTGACCAGCGAACACAAATTTCAACACGACGCAAGCGCTGACGAATGGTTACTCTTCAACTCTGATATGATTGGTGAATCCTTTTTATTTTTGTACATGATTGGTAACTTATAATATAAACCCTAAAATAGGAATACAGATCTACGTTGGAGAGGCACCACTAAAGTGATCGTGAACACGTCGGTACTGCGACATTAGAGGATCGTTGGGTTAAAATGAATATGTTTGACACGAGATTTGCGTAATATAAAATCTTTATACGAATATCTTTGAGGGGTTAAGATGAGTAAAGAAGAGGCATAATACAGTAAATTAAGAAATATGCTGAGTGATGAATATCCATTGTTGGTCACTATCAAAAAGACCTAATATAATTGGAGATACATCCATTGCTGAATCTATTGATCCAATATCCCTTGTAAATTCTCGAGGCACGACCGATTCCCCAATAAGTAACCATTAATCACAATATACATACGTACAATAGCCACTGAAAATGGTAACCGTATAAGTCTAACCTAGAGAATGAGTCTTTTCAAAGTAAGACAGCGTTTCTGACATTGACGGATACCCTTGCAGGGTGTAGATTGACCAAAGTCTCTTGGAGTTAAATATACTTAGTCTGGCCATTAATACTGTTAGAATTGAATATAAACAAAATATTACATTTTAATTTGGAATCTGGCATTTTTAACGCTATATGGCGTTTAGTGCTAAAGCCAGTACATCTACATGGTGGATCCCACTGAGGGTTCTCAGTGAACGAGAAGCATCTGCAAAAGGAGGACCCCAGATACCCGAGTTGCAGTGGCTCGCAGCTCATGAAGGTCTGACCAGCGAACACAAATTTCAACACGACGCAAGCGCTGACGAATGGTTACTCTTCAACTCTGATATGATTGGTGAATCCTTTTTATTTTTGTACATGATTGGTAACTTATAATATAAACCCTAAAATAGGAATACAGATCTACGTTGGAGAGGCACCGCTAAAGTGATCGTGAACACGTCGGTACTGCGACATTAGAGGATCGTTGGGTTAAAATGAATATGTTTGACACGAGATTTGCGTAATATAAAATCTTTATACGAATATCTTTGAGGGGTTAAGATGAGTAAAGAAGAGGCATAATACAGTAAATTAAGAAATATACTGAGAGATGAATATCCATTGTTGGTCCCGATCGAGTTTCTTGCCGGTTCTTCTCGATGACTGCGTTGTTTTCCGAACCGAGTAGTCTTTGACGTTCATAAGTGCCTTATTAGGGCCTAAACTGAATAAAGTATTTTTGATTTGATTTGATTTGATTTGATTTGATTTGACTATCAAAAAGACCTAATATAATTAGAGATACATCCATTACTGAATCCATTGATCCAATATGCCTTGTAAATTCTCGAGGCACGACCGATTCCCCAATAAGTAACTATTAATCACAATATACATACAATAACAACTGAAAATGGTAACCGTATAAGTCTAACCTAGAGAATGAGTCTTTTTGCAGCGTGTAGATTGACCAAAGTCTCTTGGAGTTAAATATACTTAGTCTGGCCATAAATACTGTTAGAATTGAATATAAACAAAATATTATATTTGAATTTGGAATCTGTCATTTTTATATGATTATTCATTGAGTTTTCTCATTTTGGCGCCAATACATTGTATTGCGATATTAAAATGGAGTGGGGTGATAAAGTGAACCGAATCGCTGTGATTGCATTACACAAAGTAGGTATGGAGCCACAACATCGGCACAGGTGTATCAAGATACCATTCTTGAGAAGGTAGTGAAGCCCCTTAACAACACCGTGTTCAATAACCAAGAATGGTCCTTTCAGCAAGACTCGGCGCCGGGTCATAAAACTCGGTCTACGCAGTCTTTGTTAGAAATGAACGTTTTGAACTTCATCAGAGCTGAAGACTGGCCTTCGTCTAGTCCCAATCTTAATCCGCTAGATTATTATTTATGTCCAGTTTTAGAGAGTACGGCTTGCTCTAAAGGCCATGATAATTTGGAGTCCCTAAAACATTCCGTACGATTGGCAGTGAAGAATTTTCCCATGAAAAGAGTGCTTGTTTCTATTGATAACTGGTCTCAACGTTTAAGGGACTGTATTGCTGCCAACGGAGACCACTTCGAATAAGCTTTTTATATTTTTAATTGTGTGATATTTATGTATTAAACTAACACACTGTAAAAGTAATAAATGTGATTTGCTTGTTTTCAGTATTTATGGCAAGACTAGGTATAACGCGGTATTCATGATTTCAGCTCCATACCGCGTGAATTACGACGATCGCAATTGGCAGCTCCTGACGAATGTGCTGCTCAGTGATAAATATATGCAGATTCCTATGCCAGGTCGTGTTCAGCTCTTATCTGATGCCTTGGAACTCGCCTGGTCCAACCGTCTCGACTACACCATCGCACTCAAGTGAGACTTCCCCATTAGTGAGACACTAAATTTCAACATAACTCGAACTTCACATTATTAAGGTAGTCTCACTTGAGTGCGATGGTGTAGTCGAGACGGTTGGACCAGGCGAGTTCCATAGCAACAATTGTTTTTAAGCTCAAGGAAATCTTGAGTTAGAACTATTCCCAATATTAAAAAACTTTACCCCGACTGACAATGACGACAATGAAATATTTTTTTCTGTAAATATAAGAAATAAGTTCATGATTTTTGGACTCTTGTACTAAATCTTATAATAACATTATCCAGGTTAGCAAATTATATACATCGAGAGTACGACTACCTCCCTCTTTCGGCTGCCCTGCAGGCTTTATCAAATATTGAGAACCTTTTGAAACGGACCTCTGATTACGGTGTATTCCAGAAGTACATGAGAAAGCTTATCGGAGATACTTATGCGAAGATCGGGGGTTTTGCAACTACAGATACCAGAGACGAAAATGATTTGATAAGTGTCAAGAGGAAGGTGATTTCTTTGTACCTATAACCACTTAAATCTATAATATTTAAGTAAAAACCATGCTCGAAAGCTTAGTTAAATGGTCCAATGAGACTGAGCGCTTGTGGTGAAGGACTTCATGTTGCCTTAAAAGCGGGTTTAGCAGCCAACTTTAAGCTTAAAATATATTCTGACAATAGCTACTGAGAATGAATTCTTCCTAATCTTAACGTATACTCATCTTTTATATCTAGTATTAGTGGTCCCAGGAGACGTTGTGCTGCCTTAATAATAAAAAAGATCCTAAATGTCAACCACAGCGCCACTTATCGGTTCCAATTGTGAATTTAAACTATTCTTGAATCCACCTGTACACGCACAAATAAATTTATAAAAATCTGTCCAGCCGTTTAGGAGGAGTTCAGTCATGTGCACACAGACAGAAGAATGATATATATGTATATAAAGATAGTATAACAAATTGGCTACACTTTATATTGAACATAGTACAATACAGTACAGTACAATTCTGTACAAACATCGGCAATCATTGTCGTCGTCACGTCGACCTGAAACCTTTCTAATAGCCGGCATACACATTAGATGCGTATTGTATCGAAGAGTAAGTCCGAGTGCGAGTGAGGGTTACGTGCAAATGACCAATTATCTCCGATTTTTTATTTATATATAATGTGTCTAAAAATAATTTGGACTACCGCCCAAAAATGTATGTCCGAACAATGGAATTCTATAATAAACTAGCAGACACACGCAACTTCGTCTGCGTCATATCGGTTACTACTTGTTCCAATTCTATTTCCAAATGCGAATAATCTTAAAAAATCCTAGTACCTGTTTGCATCGAGACCGACCTTTTCCACTTGTGAATCCAAACTATCCAGGGATCCCCTCAAACATATGTCTAGTTGGTATACGAAAATTTGTTTTAAATAACCCTTGAACCCGACTGAAGCACCACATAAAGGATCCAATTTTAATTTAGGTGTTTGTTTTTATAACAATTTGTAAAGTTTACGTTGAAATCCGTATTTTTGTTATAGATAATGTATGTACATTTCATATCACTAGGTTCTACTGATCAGTTGGGCGTGTCGTATGAAAGTGCCTGCATGCGAGGAAAACGCTATGCACCTCTTCGATCAGTGGATGGATGTTTATAACCCTGATGAGTACAACCCGTGAGTTACTTCTATAATACATCATTGTAATTTAGTTTTCTTGTCGGAAACTCGTTTCTATTCTTTTTATATTCTGATGTCTAGGAAATTTATTTAGTACTTTTATAGTAACTGTAGGGTTACGTCTAATTATCCCGAGGCCCTCCCAGTCCGTTAGTGGTATCCGCCGCAAAATACGAACCCGTACCAAACGCTGCGCGTAGTAAAAGACGTCCGCGACATATTTTTACCGACCCTCCCGATGAAATAACGGCAGTGAACGATCAGTACCAGCCTGTCTCTCCAAACAGAGCGTGCCCACGCCCACGTAACCACAGATCACGCCGCCGTGGTCTAGGG